>SNQJ01S0154842.1:0-19873 GCA_010110895.2 Picea sitchensis
TGTGGGTCGCATCGCTGGTCTTCTGACACGGTATAAAATGTGCCATTTTCGAGAACCTGTCCACCACCACAAAGATGGAATCAACTCCTCTCTGCATTCTTGGCAATCCCAGAACAAAATCCACGCTAATGGCTTCCCATGGCCTCTCGGGTATGGGCAACGGCTGATAGAACCTTGCGTTCTTCTTTCGGCCCTTCGCATGTTGACATATCCTGCATCTGTCAACAAACCGTTTGACATCAGTGCACATCCCTGGCCAATAATATGATTCGCTCAGCTTGGCGAATGTTTTATCATGTCCAAAATGACCTGCTAAGCCTCCGCTATGTTTTTCCTTCACCAAATTCTCCCTCATGGAGCAATTCGGTATGCACAATTGATTGCCTTTGAATAGAAATCCATCCTGGATCATGTAGTCTATCCATGGACTCCGATCCCTGAGAACTAGGTTCTCAGCTGCCTCGTATGCTTCTGCAAAATCTGCGTCACCTGCATACATATCTTTCAGGTTTTCAAAACCCAATGTCTTGACCCTTACTCCTGCAACAACAAACATTTTCTGCTTAAGGCATCTGCCACTTTGTTAGAAGTCCCTGAAATATGTTTAATGAAAAATGTGAAATTCTGCATGTATTCTAGCCATTTCGCATGCTTCTGGTTCAACTTCTCTTGTTGACTCACGAATTGCAATGCATGGTTGTCGTTGTACAGAACGAACTCCTTGGGTATCAAGTAATGCCTCCACTTCTTCAATGCTTGTATGATGGCATAAAACTCTTTGTCATAGGTGGAGTATTTCAACTTTGTGTCATCCAGCTTCTCGCTGTAATATGCAACAGGTCTGTCATCTTGACTCAAGACCCCTCCAACAACATACCTGCTGGCGTCACATTTCACCTGAAATGTTTTCTGAAAATCAGGCAACACCAGTATCGATCTCTCTGTTATCTTTCGCTTCAACAGATTGAAGCTCTTCTCAGCATCCATTGTCCATTGAAAAACCTTATGCCGCTTCTTTACCGTGTCCATCATCGCGGCGCTAATTCCACTGAAATTCCGAATGAATTTCCTGTAGAAACTAGCTAAACCATGGAAGCTCCTTACTTCAAAAACATTCCTCGGCGATGGCCAATTCCTGATCACTTCCACCTTCTCAGGATCCATCTTCAATTCATTCGCCGAGATTACAAAACCCAAATAAATGAGTTCTGCCTGCATGAAGGAACACTTCTTCAAATTGATCAGCAGCTTCTCCTGCTGTAGCCTTCTCATCACAATAGCCAAATGCCTCAAGTTCTTAGCCTTGGTCTTACTGAAAATCAGTATGTCGTCCAGGTACACGACCACAAATTTGCCAATGAATTCCCTCAGGACTTCATTCATCAGCCTCATGAATGTGCTCGGCGCATCTGTCAAGCCAAACGGCATACCATCCATTCGTACAAACCCTCGTTTGTCTTGAATGCTGTCTTCCATTCATCTCCTTCTCTCATCCGGATCTGATGATATCCGCTCTTGAGATCAATCTTAGAAAAATAATTTGCCCCACTCAGGAAATCCATCAAGTCATCCATTCTTGGCAGTGGAAATCTGTACCTGATGGTGATTTTATTTATCGCCCTGGAGTCTGTACACATTCTCCAGCCTCCATCCTTCTTCAGACTTAGTATTGTCGAAACAACACACGGACTAAGACTTTCCCTCACCAATCCTTTATCTAGCAAATCCTGCACCTGCCTTTTGACCTCCTCATTCTCCTGAGGTGTCAACCTATACGCTGTCTTATTTGGTAAACTACCTCCGGGTATGAGGTCAATATGGTGACTCACACTCCTCATCGATGGCAACGAACGAGGTAGTTCATCCACGATGATATCAGCGAACTCTCCCAATAGTTCCTGGATCTCATCTGGTAAGTCATCCACTCTTGTGCTTGTCAGGACAATTCTCGGTTTCCTAACAACAAAGAATTGTGGATCTTCGTTCTTCTCCAGCTCTGTGAGAAGCTCATTCCCACTCATGAGAAGTATGGTACTGCTTACTTCCGGTTTCACTTCTTTATCCTTTATCGGAAGCAATCTGTGTGTTCTCCAATCCTTCTCTAAGGTGTATGTGTTCATCCTCCCATCATGAACAACATTCCTGTCATACTGCCATGGTCTACCCAGCAATATATGACACACGTCCATGGGAATAACATCACACAGAATCTCATCATGATAATTCCCAATCTTAAATTTAACTAAGCATTGTTTCGTAACACTTACCCGGTGTCCTTTTTGTAGCCACGAGACTTTATATGGGCTTGGGTGCTTAGTTGTTTCCAGCTCCAGCTTTTCCACCATCTCAGTTGAAACGAGATTATCAGTGCTCCTACTGTCCACTATGACCTTGCACTTTCGATCCTTGGCTATGCAATCTATTTTGAATAGTCTGCTCCTCTGCACTGAGCTTTCCACCTCTTTCTCAGGTGTCAAAAGGATCTTATGCATCCCAAGCGATCTTCCTCTATCTGCATCTTCATTCTTGGCATCACGCCTCTGCGCTTCAGTGATGTGAGTTTCACTTCTGTCTATTTTCCTATCTGTACAGTCAACGGCCCTGTGTCCATCTTTTCCACACGTAAAACATGTGATGACTCCTCCTCGGCCTCTTCCTCTACCTCGAGTACGAGAAAAAGTATTGGCGTCAGCATATCCGCCACCCTGCTCTGTATGCTGCCTCCTCGGCTCAACATATTGCTGCCTTTGTTCAGTTTGTGGTTGCCTCTGCTGTGAGGTTCCACCTCTCTCAGCCTTACCCTGAGGTCTCTTCCACTCCTCCTTGGGCTTCGGTGTTCTTTCTTGGGCAACTGCTTTTCCTCTGGGCTGGCTTCTGCCTCACCCTCACTGTCCCTGCTTGCGGCTCAGCTTCTCCTCGGCTTTCAAAGCCATCTGGTATGCATCTTCCACCGTCCTGATGGTAAGCATGCTAAGTTAATCCTGAATGTCATACCTCAGCCCATTCAGGTATCTCGCCACCTTTTCGTCATCACTCTCCCGATGACCAGCTCTGATATTGAGCCTATAGAACTCCTCGGTGTATTCTTTCACCGTCATCAGCTTTTGCCTCAGGTTCTGCATTCGCCTGAACAGAGTGATCTGGTAATCTCTCGGGATGAATTTCGCTTTCATCTTAGTGATCATCCTATCCTAGCTTTTGATTTTCTGTTTTCCTTTGCAGCGCCTATCAGCCTGCAACTCATCCCACCATAAGGCTGCATGTCCTTTCAACTTAGTAACAGCATGCCTTACCTTCTTGTCCTCTTCGATGTCTTCGTAATTGAAGTAGGTGTCGAGTGCTCGGATCCAGTCCAACAACTCCTCAACATTTAGACTCCCCTCATAGATGAGAATGTCCATCTTGGTCTTTGAGATCATTCTCGAAATGGCCCTGATCAACCGCTCGGTTGAAGCATCTTCTGTTGAGACCTCTTCTGCCCCGTGTCCAGCTTCTTCTTCCACCTCAAAATCGATGAACTCTCCAGCACCGACTCCACGCCTTTGGGTGGTCTCCATCTCTTTGAGTCTCGCCCTGAGATCTCGTATTTGGTGCTCCATTTCTGGATTCCCTGCCGGCCTTCCTCTTCTTCGAGCGTCCCTATCTTCTCGATCAGGTGACTACCTCTCTCTCTTGGGCGGCATTATGTCTTTTCTGTCTCTGCTACAGAAAGAAAAGATACTCTGGCTCTGATACCACTCTGACGCAACCGCTCCTCAGCGAGCAACCGCTCTTCTCACCAGGACCTTCTTCGTCTCATGGGCCCGAAGAGCTACTATGCTCTCAGATCCTGTATCGGGACCTTTTCGTCACCCACAGGGTACTCTGTTGATCTCCCGGTAAGTGTCTCGAGAAATCAGGTCTCGCGATATCGTGAAACTCGAAGCACTATTCTCGTGTAAATCAAAACGCCGAAACCCGAATGCCGATGGTCAATAGTCAACGCCTCCGACCTGTCGGGGGTTTCCCTATCGGGATATAGCCACTCGCGATGGAAACAACCTGACTTTCCAAACCCCGAGCTCCGAGGTGTCGATCTCCCGATTTAATGCCACCTGGACTCCACTCGCTCCCGGGGTCCCACGCTACCACGTCACCTCCACGCTCCGTGTGATCGGGAATCACGGGATCGCGATTTTGCCGATTCAATTCCTCTACACCCAAAAGTCCCGAACTCTGAACCCCGACCTACCGGGATCCGATGCCACATGTCTCCGTGCTAATCGACGGCTCCGATAAATTCAGGTAATCGCTACTCGCGATTTCAACAGGTATGCCTCTTACCTCATCAACCGCAGAATGTCGAACCCCGATGGACTGTAATCCTCTCCTCCTGCATCTATGGGCTAAATCCCGCGTAGCTCCTTCCGGATCTAATGGTCAGCAGGATCTCGCGAATCCTTCCCGCGAATCCAGGCCATCGATTCTCCACCTTGAAGATCTCCTCCACTTCAAAGCGCTTCCTGTTCAAATCCCCCCGGGGTCTATTCCACTGTGTTCTCCACGGAACTATCCCTCTTTATCTTAATCTCTCTCTGACTCCTTCAGAGCTCTTTGTGCATTCTTTCTGTGCTCGACCTCCAACGACTCTCAAAGTGTTGAAGTCAGTTTGATCCTGGGCACTTGTATCCACAGTGGTCCCTGTCTTCCTTTGCTCAGACTAACTGCTGAGAATTCTATTCCAGCCTACACTTCTCCTGCACGGCTTCCTCAACCCAAATCAGCTTCTGGCAGATGAGAAGAAGCGTTTAACTGTCTGGCCTCATCAACGCACTCTATGCGAATGAATTCCACTGCACTCCATGCAGGAATCTCCCGGCTCAGACAGAGAAACAATTGAAACTTATTCTCGTCTCTCTCACAGATTTCGAATCTACCATGAAATCACATACACATCATATAAAACAAAGGCATAACAAGAAGGAAATATGCAACAGCATAATATCAACAACACACAGAGAATAATCACAGCCATGGAATTGAATCAAAGTTTTACTATTAATTCAATATCTGTACATGGGTGTTCTCCACAAATTCTCTGGTCTGCTCTTCTCTTGCTCCTATTCTCTATAATTCTGAATGCTAATGTTACAATGTACAAAGGAGGGTGCCTATATTTCGTTTTCCCTCTCAAAATCTGAAGCTATCAAATCTACAATTAATTCCTATCTAACAGCATTAAAACTAATAAATGCCTTCCTATCCATAATACAATATAAGTGCGCTTCATTACATTAACTCATTAATGCTTGGCCCAACAAATATCAAGGTAAAATTCAAAAAGAAGTTTTGTTGGCTTGTCCAGCTGTCTTTCCCTGCTCCACGTGCTGGCTCGCTTTATGAGGTGTGGATGCTCTTGCATCATGTAAGATGAATGTTATTTTGCAAAGTTAATGGGATATAACGAAATATGTTTATTATTGCATGGTGGCATTATAGAACTCTATTTGTTATTGATCAACATATCCGGTGTAATGTCCTAGAATTAAGTACGACAATTTATTCTGAGTTAGTAGATGAGGGTTGTCGTTCGTTTTAATTAATGTTATTACTATAATTGGAATTTTCCAAACTCACAGTTGTATGATATCAGACCCTTCGATCTGATAAAGCTAGTCGCTCTGTATATAAGTCTCTGTGTGTGATTATTTTTGTGTAATGAATCTAGTGTTGTATCAAGAGTCTTGGGCCCTTTAAAGGTAGGGTTTCCACTCTTGTGACACACCTCTAAGGTCGTATCAGTAGTCCCGGGCTCTTTAAAGGCAAAGTTCCCACCACTGCGACCTCCTGGCAGAGATTACTAGTTTATGCCTGAGCATTCGACCAGTAGCCTATCTAACATTCTCTCTCTCCGGAGCAGAGAAATAAGATTAAACACCCTGCTTTCCTATGCAGAAATAGTAAAATCTACTACTATGGATTCTTCCATATGTGTTCGTACTGTACCTAACACAGTATGTCGTTTAATGCTTGCAGTTACTTGTTGTGCACCTTATGACTTCTTGTTGTGATCATCGTGGTTGCATCTTGTTAGTCGTTGGGTGGCAAAGTAGAGTCAAGTATGTCTGTTTCCTTTGTACACGCGCGCACACACTTTTAAAAACAAAAAAAAAATGCACCTATTACCAGAGTTGTCATCGTAACGAGGAGGCTGTTACACTTAGGGAATTAAAATTTCCACTTTAATCCAGCTATACGTCTAATTTGTTGTTTTTTTTTTGTTCTAAGGTTCTACTCAGACCTAGGTTTTTAATTCACTAGGCTTGGCGACAGTTCCTAAGGGGAAAGTTAGTCATTAAAATTTACTTAGAACATCATTCATTTCATGTGCGACTAGGTTTTTTCACTTACCACTTATAATCGTGACGTTCCCTTCAGGACGCACTACGTGCTCCAAGGTTGCCACTCGCCTCTTTCCATTTTCCTTGTGCGACGTACCCTTCAAGATGCACTACATGCTCCAAAGGTACCACTCACCTATTGACTGAATTTGGTAGACATCAAACCCCTGGAGTCAATACTCCTCCAGGTGATCTTGTGGGAGATTAAGAGCCTCTAAGGAATAAGGCCCCTGCCTTATTGCGCGCCCCTTATAATCATCATGAGTGACTGTCACAGTCTACCCTCATGACATCGTGGGTCTTCTCGAACTAGGTAATCATTAACCTAAATTTCGAGCCATGATGGGAGTGATAGTAGTCTGTGGAAGGGCTATTGTCACACCTCTCCCTCAATGTCTCTGGTTGTCATACATGACCCCTCTACTCCAAATGTGAGTCTGGTCGATAAGGTATCATCAACTTGCATACATCAATGAATCATGTCAACAATAATAATCAATCATCGTAATATCTAATCATATGTACATATGTCACATAAACAACATTCAAACCCAACAGTCCACTCCCTGACTCAATCCAAAGTCTAAGGGGTTTCATCGATTCCTATGCATCCTTAATGTCCAAAGTCCTGCACACTCAGGAGAACCCAGTCAATAGCACCTATATATGTAAATACAACAAAATAGCATATCCTCAGATCCATAATATATCATAATCATAATCAAATGACCAATAGTATAATAATCTGGATCACCTGCAAGCAAGTGTCCTCAAAGAATAAGTTCGCTCAGTGCACGTAAGAGAGGGATGTTACATACACCCCCTATTGGTTTAAACTTCGTCCCTAAGTTTCAAAGTATATAAGTGCCAAAATAAAGTGTATCACAGTATCATAAGTCTGTCAATCAAACCAAAATGGAAACTGTTGGCACATATCATATGCGTCCTCCTAGGTCGTTGAGTGCGGACTATAGTTGTCCCACTGTACCTTGACCTCATCTATTGTTCGATGTCATAACTGTCGAATGAGATGGTCTAGAATTTGGATTGGCTCTGTTGTGAGCACACCCTCGTCAAATACCTGGAAGGAAATCATGTCAATAACATGTGTAGGACCAGTAATATAATCTCTCAAAACATATACGTGAAAAACATCGTGCATACGCCTCAAAGAATCAGGCAAGGATAGTCGATAGGCCAAGAGCCCCTTCTTTTCCACAATTTCTAAAGGTCCCACAAACCTAGGATAGAGTTTAACACCCTTTCCAAACTTGATCAAAATCTTATGGGGTTTCACCCGCAAGAAGAATCGATTGCCAACTTCATAACTACGGTCGAAATGATCCGCATCGACATAACTCTTCTATCGATCCTGCACTTCCTTGATCCTTTGTATTATAGTTTTCATTTGATCTTCCATTTCTTGGATCGCTGTTGGTCCCACCAAGACCCGATCCTCAATTCGGTCGCAACTCAAAGGCATCTGACATGGTCACCCATAAAGAAACTCGAAAGGATCCATCTTAATGGTGCTTTGATAACTATTGTTATATGCAAATTCTACTAGTGACAAGCATTCTTCCCAATGCTTGGTCCATCACATACATGCACAACATCTGCTCCAAGATTTGGTTTGTTCATATGGTTTGCCCATTTTTCTCCAAGTGATATGTGGTACTAAAGTTAAGTTGGGTTCCCAAGGCCTCTTGTAAACTAGTCCAAAATCATCCAGTAAACATCGATCTTCGATCAGATATAATCCTCTTAGGAACTCCATGCAACTTCACAATCTCACTGATGAAAACTCCAGCTATGTCAGGTTCCTGATACGTCATATGCATAGGAATAAAATTAGCACTCTTCATCAGAGTGTTTACTACCACAAAATTTGAGTCATGTCTCCTTGCCGTCAGTGGCAATCCAACAATGAAATTCATCGAAATGACCTCCCATTTCAATGTCAGAATTGCATGTGGCTATAGTAATCTTGCTAGATGTCTATATTTAGCCTTCACTTGCTGACATTCTAGACATATAGCCATGTAGTTCACTATGTTTTCCTTCATTCCTTTCCAGAAGAATAAGGGTTTAAGGTTTTCCCTCATCTTCGTGACTCCTGGGTGAGGCTTGTACACTGCTCTATAAGCCTCGTTTAGGATCAAACTCCTCAACTCATTGTTGGGAAATATGTAAATTTGAATTTCAAATATCAATAATCCGTCGTTGTCCATAGTAAATCCTTCAAATTTTGGTACCATCATTGTGTTTTTTCAGATAAAATCCTTGACCTCTTTGTACCAGTCATCGTCGCACTGTAAGATTAGAATAATTTTCACGTAGATTTGTTTGAAAAGGCATCATTGAAAATATGCATGGTATTCAACTCAATGCATATGCCACTCTGTTCATTGTTCCCTTTATGTAAGTAATATTGAAATAGTACTCGCTAAGAAATTCCGACCAATGTCGTTGTGGCACGTTCAAGTTGCTTTGCATAAATATATGTTCTAGACCACATTGGTTCATTTTTAGTTTGAATTTCCATCTAATAAGGTAGTGTCTCCAAACTCTCAAGGCATAAACAATGACTAACAATTCCAAATTGTACATTGCATAGTTCTCCTCATGTCATCTCAACTTTCTCGAGATGTAAGCGATCACTCGACCGTCTTGCATCAAGACTCCACCTAAGCCTTCCTTGGATATGTCGATGCATACCAAGAAGTCTAAGTACATGTTAGGGACCTTCAGTATCAATGTCATTTTTAAAAACTCCTTGAGCCTCCAAAATTCCTTCGTTCATTTCTTGGTCCCAACAAACTTCTTGTTCTTCTTCTGTAATTCCGTAATTGGATTTTCTATCTTCGAAAAACCCTTGATGAAATGTCAATAGTATCTCGCTAAAATCATGAAGCTATGCACTTTCGGGACATTCATCAGTGTAGGCCATTCCATAATAGCCTCAAACTTTTCTGGATCCATGGTGATACCTTCGTCGGAGATGACATGCCCTAAGTAGTGAATCTTCGATTGATAAAACAAGCGTTTAGACAATTTCCAATACAATTTTTTCTCTTGCAAACACTGTAGTACCAAGAGAAGTGTTCTCCATGCTCCTCCATCGTCTGAGAGTAAATAAAAATATCATCAATGAATACTTGGATGAACTTGTCCAAGTAGTTGCGGAACACCCCTTTCATCAAACTCATAAATACCCCTAGGGTGCTCATCAGTCCAAACGATAAAACAATAAACTTGTAATGTCCAAACCTCGTCTTAAAGGGGGTGTTAGGGATGTCATCCTCCTTGATATATAACTAGTGATACCTTGATATCAATTTTATCTTTGAAAACACCGTTGAACCCTTCATCTGATCAAACAGATCATCAATCCTTGGAAATGAATATTGATTCTTGATCGTTTCCTTGTTCAATTGACAGTAGTCAATGCAGAGTTGCCACATACCATCCTTCTTCCATATGAAAATAACAGGCGCAATGCATGGTGACACACTAGGATGTATAAGTCCCAGGTCCAACAACTCCTTCATTTTCATTTTCAACTCCTATAGCTCCAGGGTCGACATCTGATAAGGCGTTCTAGCTATCAGTTCAGTTCCCGGTTTTAGATCTATGGTAAATTCCAATTCCCTCTCCGACGACATCCTAGGTAACTCCTTAGGGAAGATGTCCGTAAAATATCTCACCATTGCAAGGTGTTATAGACCTTCTGCTACTCCCTTCTCATTTAACAAAGGATCACATAAAGCTTACATCCCTTGCACATGCTCTTACATAGTTGTAAAGAGGATATGAACCTCAACGAGACTCCCTAGTTCCAACCTATAATCACACATTTTTGTCCCTTGTCATCGAACAAACTCAATCATTTTGTCTTACAGTTGAGTATCACCTCATGAGATTCCAACCAGTCCATATAGTTCACAATGACATAAGATCCTAAGATCATGACGTACAGGTTGGCCCTAGTGAAAAAATCTCCTAGGTTAAGGCTACAGCCCATAACCTTCCCACCAAACTTTTGTTTGGCTCCAGAAACCATTCATACAAAGCTAAAATTATCATGTTTGACTGCCTTTACCTTAATTCTTTTTAGCCCTGTACTAGAAATGAAACTCTCGGTAGCACCAAGATCTATCAAAATAATAAGGGTCTAGTTAGCGACGGTACCTAACATCTCAAGCACAATTGATTGGTTCTCTTCCTGGCAGTTATTCACCACTATATGAATCTGATGGGTCTTGCCCAAATCTCCCACGGTAGTGGGTCTGGCTGATCTAGATGCTCTAGTCCTCTCCACTAGGCAGTCACGCTAGTAATGTGTCTCTCCACATGTCCAACACCTTTTCTTCGGTCCAGTACTCCTGGTACCCAGAGTAGAAGTTGATGGCCCACTAGCTTGGAACCCTGGTCTATTCAGCTAAACAGGCCTAAACTATTTTTTTCGTGGTCGACGTTGTTGTTGGTGTTGTGGTCCTCGGTAAGGAGTCTGCTACTGAGGTGTCGGTCGCCGAGGTGTCGGTCGCCTAGGTGTAGTGAAAGTGGATCCTCTCTGGAAGCCATGATATCCTGGTGTATGTCTAGCTGGTGTTTGATGTTGATGTGCACCAGATGACACCTGTCTTGCTGGTCTCGCTGGAGTCATGCTCTAAACCTTGTTGATAAGCTCCTCCTCTACTATGAGGGCCTTCTGAATGACATCATGCAAGGTTTGAGGCATCAAAATCCTAAGCTTTGCACAAATGCTGACATTAATTCCAAACATGAACCTGTTGATCTTAAGTTTATTGGTATTCAGGTACAAAGCATACCGAAGAAGCTCCATAAAATGAGCCTCATACTTGGGCACCATACGATCACCATGTCTCAAGGCATTGAAATCATTGAGATGCTACTCAATGAATTCCTCGGATAGAGACCTCTCTCGGAACCATTCCTCAAAAAGTTCCCATGACACATCTTTGATGACCATGTTCAATTGTAGTAGGAGTGTCTTCAACCATAGAAGAGTGCTCCCCTTCAGTTGAAAGACCGCCATGCGGACCTTCATGTTGGAGGTATAGTCACGAAGTGAAAAAAACATAGCCATATTCTCCAACCATGCCTCGGTAGTTGTTTCGTCTAGGGTACCAAAGAACTCGGGAATCTTGAACTTCTCAATTTCGTGGTGAAATCTACAAGCACCGACCAGAGAACATGGTGGACCCTCAGGGGGTGTCAGTGCCCTAGCCTCATCCCTATCCAAATGGTTGATCAATGCCTCAGACATATTCTGAAAGGACCTCATCAACACAACCACATCACCCACAATTATTTGTTCTTGCTTGAAAACTTGTTCGTCTCCCTAGGGGTTAGACCCCTTGAGCATGGATGCTATTGGAGGCATCATGCCTCCTCCCCTAGCACCCTATTGTCTACCTCCGTGATGTCCTATAAACATGATTACCTGCATGAATACAAGTCAACTTAATTAGCAACATTATAATCAAATATAAAACAATGGAAGTTGTAGTGATCCCAAGTCACGGGATGAACCCGCTCTGATACCATATGTAACGACCCCCGTCATTACGACTGCATGTGATGCAAAGCAGTGATTTTTTTTTTTTGTTTTAAGAAGGAAGGAAATCAACGATAAAAATTAATCAACACAACTTGAACATAACTTACGCATTCAGGAAATAGACAACAACGACCCAACATACTAGCACATCATGCAACTGGATGAAGCATGTGATAATCGATAGAAAGATAAAAATGACTACCCGCCTGACACAAGCAAGACAATTCCTACAAGCTAAAGGACAACATCAACAACTCGACACGCCGGCTTCGACGAAAAGTAACTAGAAACCTCTACAACACACAAAGCCAATCACATTAAGGAATTATAGAACCAAGTACCAACATCAATTACAATGAACAAAACACCCACAATGGGAAGAACAAGACTCCGTCCAGGTTATCACTCACATTTATCCATCAGGGCATGCAATGCTCCCCTCATCAGGAATCATGTCGTCACAAGGAAATAGGTGTGACAGTAACCATGGTGCAACATAACATATCTAGAACTTTAACCCAAGCTAAATCCCTCGTGCTAGGAGACCGAATCATCTGTCAATAAATATACGAATAATATACCCATGCATCCAAGCAACAAGTCGACAATATGCAAGGTGACATCACTCAAATTAAATTTCACAACTAACCAAAGGATTTATTGTTTCCTACAATGCAACATGTGTGGTGAAACAACTATGACCAACCACCATTTACAATTTGACTAAAGGCACAAGGCGCATAGTAACCAATCAATTGTTAAACTATTAATCGTTTTAGCTAATAAAATTATTAATCCCTCAACCATTAATCTTGCACAAGCTATTAAAATATTACGCCAATAAACCATTATGTCTAACAAATCTTATTAATTCAACATTTATATCTCTGTCTAACAAATGATAATCCTATTATTTTTAATAAAAATCAAATAAATTTTAAAAAGTTTATATCATTTAATATTAATAAAAATTATTATTTTATTTGTATAAAAAATCTAATTTTATTTTTTTCCTTGAGGTGTAGGACAGTCGGTGATGGAGTGTGCTATTAAGGCGCTCCATGATGTTAAAGTCACCAGTTTGAAAGCTGCGGGGACAAAAAATCCAGACATGTTAAGGGTTGGTGTGGCTCAGGCCAGGTGCGATCCCCTGGTGATATTGACGGTTTAGATGCCCCTGAGTTGCGGTTTCTTAGCCATAGGTTAGTCCCACATGTCACAGACAAACTAAAAAAAAAATTAAAAAAAAAATCTACTTTTATTTTCTTCAAAGTTCATTTCACTTTAATGGACATGTTAGTTAATGTACCTACTTAGACATGTTAGTTAATGTAATTAAGTGTATTTTAAAATATTTGATTAAAAGTTCGATTATGAAGAAAAGTTTATGTGAAGTTTGTTCACCTTTGATAAATCAATATTATTTCATATAAACTAAACATTGAAACATTAAAACTAGAAACCAAACATGCTAGTTGTAGAAAGCTTTACCTTTTTCAGTGCACATGTCACTTAATCCTAGTAATATGCCTATCTTTTCTAGAACACAATTTGACTAGAAAGAGGCACTCAAAATTCAATGGACATTTCATGTAAACAACAACAACCATTTGATATGTAACTTCATAATGATAATAAGATATCATACTTCATATTAAAATGTGATTTAAGAGACCATTGCTTTTGATTTTGATTGTCTCTCAAATTTTAACAAAAATCTATAAAAAAGTTTGATACTTGTTTAATTGTAATCCAACATTATGTTTATTTGTGATTTTTAGATTTATACTTGTTTAATTGTTTAATATATCTCTTTGTAACAAATCACCATCTAACAAAATAAATTTGCTGCCTATTGAATACATTATGTGGTTGTTTATTAAATATATGACATGATGTCTATAAAAGTATGATATCGTTGTCTATTAATACATGATAGCATTGTCTATTAATTACATGATATTGTCCCTCAGATGGGGTGTTAGTGCGAGACATATGGAGAGAAGCGGAGGAAGGGTCATGCCAGCAAGGTAGGAAGCCATGTGCTGGGCTCGTGCCAAATCCCGCCGCCTCGACCCTGCATTTATTAGATTTCACATCGCTGCAACACCATTAACGCTGGTGTGCCTGACTCTCATTACCATCTTTCCCATGGCTCCTCCATCTGCAATTGATTTTCATCCTCACTCGTGACCTGACCCTCTCATCCCTCCACTGCCCAGGCCAAGTTTATCCTGGTCTTTCATGGTGTTCACAGCCCTTAGTCCTCTCCAGGCTCTCCACATTTTCCTGAGGCACTCAGATCAATTCTACCTTCAACCTGAGCTCATTATGCCACACAAAAGAGGAATGCCACGAAGAGGTTCTCCATGGCATCCTCCTCGGCCCCGTACATCTGCTTCTCCCCCTATTTCACCCTCCACGTTCTCCTCGCTGCCTCTACAACCCAAGCTGGAACCTATCACCTCCTCCACCACGCGTGCCTCCCGGTTCGAATGCCTATTCATCATTGATAGCTCGCCAGGTTCTCTTTCGCGATATCCTATCGTTCCACTGAATTCCCAAACCAGTGAACCTTCTTTTTCATCGGTAGTTTTCTCCTCCCAGCCACCCTTGGGGGTGCCACCCTTTCTTCGAACTGCCCAAAACAGTGCGTACTCATCTACCAACTTCATCCCTGATTCGCAGTTGAAAGATAGTCTAGCCATTATCTATGGACTGGTATTTGAGCTCCGGCAGGGAATGGAGGACCTCCAATTCCGACTGCAGCTTATGGATGGGAAGACTACGACCCTCCTTCAGATCCAGTCCACCTTCCAGGATGCTTTCCTCTCTACTCCAGAAGGCGAGGCTTCATCAGAGGTACCCCATGCAGAGGGAGACAATAGGAATGAACAGACGCAACGTTTAGCAGGGGTCATTGGGGTGCAGGTCATGCACGGGGACATGGAGGCTGCGACATCTATAGGCCTTCATGCGCACCATCCACCTGGAGACACGTGCTAGCTGCCAACCTGGACGAGAGAAACGAGGACACTGACATGCATTTGGAAGGAAAGGGGATACCCATCGAAGAGGAACCTTGGTATGCGGCCTATCAAGCCACCTGGCCAGGTTACTCTCCAAGTGTCTGACCCCACAGGGGTTTTGTTCTCTTTACTAGCTTCTTTTCATAGTTGTAGACTAGTCAGCTTAGTTATGTTTTTGAAGACTGTCAGACTATAAACGACTAGACTTACCCAGTTGGATGAATTGGTTTCCCCTCTATTGGGGTAGTTCAGTAACTACAACACGGTTGTTTTCAAGTTTCTGTACCTCTGGTCTGGTTTTTTGAAGGCCCTTTATATATAAAATCTCTTACTTACAAAAAAATAAAATTACATGATATTGTTGTATATTAAATATGTGATAATGTTGTCTATCAACCCTATGATATCGTCGTCTATTAAACACATGATATCGATGTCTATAAAATATATATAATCGTTGTCATCATATGAAATCTTGTCTATCATATATATAAAAAATTCTATTATATATAAAAGTTGTTGTCTATTATATAAAGTCATTGTCATCTATATATAAAGTTGTTGTCTATCAATAGATAAATTCGTTGTCTAATAAAATCGCTACCTAATAAAATCTTTGTCTAATAAACTCATTGTCTAATCATACATTCGATGAAAACGCAGTCATACACATCAGTAATCACAACATTGTCATTCCCATAGTACAATACTATCATTCACCTACAAAAACGCTGACATTCACATGAAAAAACATTGTCTTTCATATTTGTTGTCAACAATCAATGCCATTGTCCATTAACAAGTCTAAATATAATTTCATTGATAAAACTATTGATAAACATATTGATAAATCTGTTGATATCGCTAGGTAAAGGCTGGGTAAATCGCCAAGAAAATCATGGTGTAAACTCTATGTAATATGCCAAGAAAATCATGGTTGCATACTATGTAAAATGCCCAGAAAAATGTGGTTGAATATTGTGTAAATAACAATAAGATCCTTAACTAAGGAACAATAAAATCCAAACAAGAATGTTGTGTAAAAACTGGGTGAAAAGGCTGTGTAAAACGCCAAGAAAAATGTGGTGTGAATGATGTCTATAAAAAGAGAATCGTAGAGTAAATTTTGGGAAGGACACGGAGATTTGCATAAAGAAAATGCAGAGATCAAAGGTTAATTGTTCATAGACGAATCAATCAAAATGAAGTTATACTCATTCACCGAAATGCAAGGATTAATCATTCTTCAATGAATAAATCAAAACATAGAGATACTCATTCATAAGAAGTTGCAAAGACTAATCATTCAACAATGAATCAATAAAAAATGAAAAGATACTCATTTACAAGAAGGCACAAGGATTAGAGATTAATCATAAGAAAAAAACACAAAGATAAGTAATGGATAGATCACTGGGAGAAAATATATCCTTCACTTATTATCCATGCACAGGAAAGCAGGGAATTTGAATCTCAGTCTTAAACACGAAAGTGAGGACAATTGATTAGCCTCCTGGCCGACTTCTCAGGCACGGACTAATAACTTAAAGGATAAGGGACAAAAGATAAAAACACAATTTTTCTTCATATTAAATCAATAAAAACAAATGCAGAGAGGTCATTGCAATCCAATTTTGGGTTCTCCATGGGAAATAAATTCAAAATAAAGCGAGCATAAGGCTGGGATGACTTTAAGTTCTTTTATCATAAAATGTTGGGCTCATCAAGACAATTTGTTGAAGAGAAAAATGAAATCTCTGGATAGTGTTACGCTGAATAAAACATAAACTTTAGCACAATAGAAGTACATTACTGAAGGCGTAGGAACAATATTTAAACTACCATTCAATAAAAATATACACATGCATACCATAGCCAAATGTGAAAGCTCTGAAGTCGTTGTCCTGTACGTGCTCCATCCAACTCTCGCTTGTCTACCGATGTGACATCACCAATACCTCCCAGCTAATTCTAGGGGTACTCTTCTTCCCCTTGAGCCCCCTAAGCCACAAAGGGGCCATGCACCCAATACCAGAGAATGCTAGAACCCAACTTGCCTCACAAGGTCGAGCTATCACTCGTTACCCAAGATGGGTATCCCAACTCCCACAAGAGAAAGTTCAGTCAAGATAAATTTTCAGTAGCGTAACATTACACAAGACAAATGATGATCCACACTCCTCCTCCGCCATCATTTTTATAGAGTTTTTAAGTAATTAGTTTCAAAAAATTCTCATTAGATTCCTTTTTCATTAATTTAATTAGGAAAAACCTCCCCCGTACACATGTCGCCCGATCCCCTAGCTGCACCAGAAAATAAATTTTATTAATTAATTAATTATTGTTATTTCCCTCACCCACCTAAATCATTCCTAAAATCACTCCTCGGTGTCTCAATATTCTCTTACAATTCTTAAATGACTTATGCCTTACTTAATTCCTAGTTGAGTTCATAAATAGAAAGTTCCAAAGGCTAGATTCCTTACTAAGCTAGACATTCAACTTTTTCTTTAAGTTTCCCCTTTTTTAAGTTTCACTTTTTCTTTAAGTTTCCTTTTTTTTTTAGTTTCCCCTTTTTATAACTAAGTCCAGAATTAGTAGTTTATATAAACAAACATTTACTCTTTTTATGAATTTAATCCTCCATTATAATTTCCTTTTTTCTTTTTTTTTTTACTTTAATAATTAAAGTTTGAATTTCTCTTATTAGTCATAAAAGAACCTTTAGTGAATTGAAATTTTATAAAAATAATCTTAGTGAATTAAAATTTTATACAAAGATCCTTAGTGAATATAAATTTTATAAAAAGAACCTTAGGGAATTAAAATTTCTGTTTTAATCTCAATATACGTCTAATTAGTTGTTGTTTTTTTGTTCTAATGTTCTACTCAGACCTAGGTTTTTAATTCATTAAGATTGGCGATAGTTCTTATGGGGAAAATTAGTCATTAAAATTTACCTATGACATCATTCATTTCAAGGAAGAATAGGTTTATTCAATTACCAGTTAAAATCGCGATGTGCCCTTCAGGATGCACTATGTGCTCCAATAGTTCCACTCGCCTCTTTCCATTTTCTTTGCTCAATGTGCTCGTCAAGATGCACTATGTGCGCCAAGGGTGCCGCTCCCCTCTTGAATGAATTTGGTAGATGTCAAACCACTGGATTCAATACTCCGCCAGGTGATGTTGTGGGAGACTAAGGGCCTCTAAGGAATAAGGCCTCTGCCTTATTGCATGCCCCTTAGAATCATCGTGTAATGTTCCCCAAATTTGCCAAATTTTTTTCTTTTAATATGGGTTCTTAGAGTTGATCATTCGTCATTCCAACCTTTCAGCCATTCATTAACTATACTACATAACTTACACATACTATTCCTCTTCACAAGTGCAAGTTACTTATAAGAATTTATCTATAGCTAACTCAACCCTATTCATAACAACAGGGTGAATTAATAACCTACTAATTAACAATTATTTCACTTAGGACTTAAAGCTACTTGTATAACACAACCATATATATAACTAGCAAAAACCACTTTATAAAAGTGGATGATATACGTCGATTGACGTCATTAGTTTGGAAAGGTGAAAAATGATGTCATATATATAAATATACATATACCTTGATAATTCCCATCTGTTTGAAAACACAACTATATGTATATATTCATCTTAGATTTTCTATTTCATATTCATAGAACGATTATATGAATATGTGTATTCCTTAGAACTTCCATTCTACCTAAATTAACTCATATGACATGAGCTTAGTTTTTAATGTGTAAACACAACGATCATTGGGTAGTGTAGGTCCACTCCAGTTCACATGCGGGAAGTGTCCCTATTACACATAGTCATTATAAATACGACCTCAGTGCACATGGCATTAAAAATCAGGTGGTTATGGTTCACAGTTGACACACAATACTCATTCTTAGTTGATTTAACAACCCCATGGTAACCAAGTCTGGTGTAAGGATCAACGATCCGATATGTAAGAGCCAAGAAGTGAAAACAGACATCCCATAAACTAAACCATAACCCTAACTGGAATTCCATTCCCTTCACCATAAATGTTGACAAGAATCACAGAGATATAACTATCACGACTTAAATAGCTCTATCTACGTCGTTGAATTATCTCCTGTAGCGTACTCCTTTGGCCTATCGTTCGACTTCCATGCCCACTGAGTTTCTTCCACCTCACCCTAATCACATGGTACAGGTACAATATGTAACTATCACCATTAATCCATCAAGAAATGAGTTTTCCTAAGGCTATTTCTCATTTCTCTCTTGCGCTATGTAATTTCAGAAAGAAATTGCTTCTGCATTAATTCTACAACTACACTCGGTGTATAACTCTGGTGATGGGGAGGCTTCATGTTCCATGTAGGAAAAATGTCATTACATGTTCAACTGGTTCACCCTTGTACTAGGTATGTTTTCCCCAAACTCCACTACTGAGATTTCTTGTAGGGTGTAGGAATGGTCATTCCTGTTTTGGGTTGCTTCTGTGATTATTTCATAATTTTGATGATTGGGTTTTCATCCTCGTTTCTCTTAAACTTTTGGCTTTTGACTCGGGTACCTTATGGTTCGATCTCTCATGAGGATAACCTTTCACTATTCTCGTTTTCCATTGATTCGACAACCACATCACCTGGGTTGGTTCTTTTTATGTCTTGACTTAGGGATACAAAAGAGAATGCAAATAAGTTTCATCCTTAGTCGTTTTTTCTATCTCTTTTTTTTTATAAATAACACAGACTAGTAATCGTCCCTCAGTAAATCTTGTAATGGTCCTCCACTATCTTGCACAATGTGATATGGATGTGAGTTCTTACAAACTGTGTAGAATATCTGATCCATGTCAT
>SNQJ01S0154843.1:0-22538 GCA_010110895.2 Picea sitchensis
CCTTTATCAATCTTGCGGTCCAAAACCCCTGACTAGGGTTGACATCAATGACAACAACTAATCTTCCAACATGCTCCAAAGATTATCAAGCAAATGGTTAAGGACTCATATTGAAATTTTTGACATTGTGAACAAATTGTGAGAAAAATGTAGAATATAAAATATTTAACTTCTTCTATTGTTGTTTCATGGATACAAAGAAAAATATTGATTATTCCTATTTTTCTTGTAGACAAAGGTGATTAGGAGATAATTTTCATTAATATGATTAGTACAAAGGTTATTAAGTCAAAGTATGTTTTTCTTGTTGATACATGAAGAAGTAGGGAATTTTCTTCCTTCTATTTAGCTAGCTTAAACAACTCCACTTACCCCCCCTACGGATGCATGCTTTTCTCTTTTTTTAACAACATGACATGCAAAGGATAAATAACTTGGATAAATTCTTGTAGACAAGTTAATGCTCAAGTAAGAGTCTATTTATTATTTATGTCATAATGGGGAAGGAAACAAGTAGTCAAAATCAAGTGCATAAAGAAAAGCAGTGGCATAGTGCCTTTCCTTTCAATTAAGATAACATTACAAATTATTGATCTGATCTTTCTCTTTTGGGATGGGAGCAATCATTGAATAACCCACAGATCGTTTAAGTGTCAAATATTCCACCAATTAAGAAAAATCAACCTATTAAATCGATGAGTGGGGCTTGTGGAATCCCATATGAATAAAAGATAACCAATGAATGAAAAATATTTGGACCACTCACATGGGGAGAAAGGTAAAGTCTTATCTTTCTATTCCATATAAGGAGAGACTTGTATCCACCAGTGGGACCAGCTGATTGAAAACATGGGGAGGGAGTTGCTAGCTATTCTTTTATATAAAAAAACATATTATTTATCAATAACAACCAATATCTTGATCCGAAAATGAGGAATTTGTGAAAAATAAATTAACACCATCCAATTTCCACTAAGGGAAAACAAGGGAAAGGTTGAAGGTGGGCCAATGCAATGAAAAATCATGGGGAATTCGATCTCCATCGAGGTAGAGACTATATGCTGCTAATAAAAAAGTGGAGGCTCTTCGAATAGGACATCAAAGCTATTTCCCTAGGACAACAAAGATTGATTCTAAATGAACAGAGACCAAGGAGGTGGTTGGGAAAAGGTGGTCATCCTACCTAATCATATTCTCTTATTGACTAATGTTGTTCTACCTATCGAGTGAAGAAGATAAATTATTTTAAGGGTGTTCCTCCCTTCAATCAAGAGCTTCTACCTAAAGGGTTACTCTCTTCTCACACCTAACCCAATACTTCAATTCCTTTCCTACCTTACCTACTAGTTCAATACTCTCTACCTTACTTGGATGGTAGGCACACCTGACATACTTGGATTCATACCTTCCCCAAACAAAAATGTATAGGTTGGATTGATAAAAGGAAATATTTCAATGACATGAAGACCATATTTCAATATGTTATATGATCAATACCTTGGAATATTAATTGATTCACCTCTTGTTTCTTCAAATTTTCAGGGCTACCTTGAAATGATCTTATTATATAGAAAAGCATTGTTTGAAAAAAGGGTTGATTTCCAACTAACCAATACTCTTTATTCCAAGGAGAAACAAGTGAATAAAGTGGTTTAAATATTATTTAGTCATTCTATATTTAAAATAATCATAGTTGGGGAAATATAAGTGAAGTGAATGAGGTGGCGGAGAGATATGAAACATTCCTCTATCTCAAATTGACCAATCTTGTTTTATACCATTCTTAGTGTCAATCAATC
The DNA here is from genome assembly GCA_010110895.2 of Picea sitchensis. Classification (NCBI taxonomy): domain Eukaryota; kingdom Viridiplantae; phylum Streptophyta; class Pinopsida; order Pinales; family Pinaceae; genus Picea; species Picea sitchensis. The sequence goes on from SNQJ01S0154843.1 coordinate 1,800, forward strand.
ATAGAGATTTTTGCCCCATCGCATCCCACCCGCATCCACCTTTTTTGTTTCCACCTGAGTAAAACATATCTAACCTCTTCCCTCTTCCTTATAACCCTTGGTCTCTTCCCTCTAGCAAGTAATATATTTATATACACCTCTCATAGACTTGCCTATACCCTCATGTAGGGAAATTTATTGCAATTATAATCCCCTTGCTTATTTGTGATGTTGTTAAGACATATATCTATTGCAGAAGGAAATACATCTTCTTATTCACTAACATAAGTATATCCCATTGATTGAGGTAGTGGCATGGTTTTGATGCCCCCAATAGTAGTGGCCATACAATGAAGGCAATTCAACTCAGTTGACCCAATATCTATTGGAATTATTTAGTTTAAGGGGTTGGTCTCCTCCAACACCTTCTACATAGACATAATCAATGCACTTAGTAAATACCCTTGCAAATTTATGTTCTCATTTAGACAGAAATTAAATTTCCTTCACACAAAGAACTATACCTTTACTTGCCCATAGATAGCATATACAAAGTCTTCTATAATTCATAGCATCATGCAGAAAAAAAATTACCCAAAAATAAGAAATATAGAGGTGTTAATCAATGTCAGTCTTATACACGTAAGAGCATTAGTGACAATACACAAATCCCACTATAGAAATCATGCTCATGCAACTCAATATGGTAGTTTAACCCAGTTCCTAGCCTCTCAATTTCATTTATACCCCCCCTTTCCCTAAACTAAGTGGGACGATAAGATGGAGTGTTTCTCGTTCACTTCTTCTACTCCAACATAAAGTCCAATCACAGAATCATATAAATTGATTTCTAAACAACTAGATTATGTTAGTTAGAAGGAAGTTTGTTACAAGAAAATTCATTTTAACCCTGATTTATATAAAATGTCAACATAGATCAAATACCTTGAAGTACATTTTTTAATAATTTAAGATGAATCTTACAATGATGATCAACTAAATAAACCTAAAAGAAAAACTCAAAAAAGTTATAAATATAAACTTTGATTGTTATTCAAATATATGTATTTTCATTATAACAATATGTATATCTAAAGTCTACAGAGTGTTGTTTTTTTTATATGAGATATGATCAATATATTATTACAATGATGAGTGTTCCATATATAGGGAACATATAGTGATCATCCATGAAAGGATGTGTCCCTTGAATAATCAATAACTATTTATTATTATCATTTACTTATTATATATGATATTTAATAATCAATAATTATATTATTAATTATTATTCTAAGAGAATGTCTTCTCGATGTTGTCCAAACATCAACACTCTCTCTCAATTAGGGAGGCATTCCACATCGTGCCAAGTTTTTCTTTGAAGTATACAAACTTCACCCTATACTCATGACACTTTTCTATCAGTCTTGGGAGACGTCTCTCTCCCACCTAAACCAAGGAGAAACTCCTTTTGCGGCTCTCCCTCTGAGCCAATTAAATATCTCTAAGATGAGGCTCACTCTGGGTCCACATGTAATAAAATATAACATCTTGAGTCTTTATTATTCCTTTTCAAACCACCATGACTAGGACAAAGAACACACCAGGATATTTCACCATAAGTGCACACCTGTGAGTGAATGTCAGCCTGATGTTAACTGACATGTGGAAAGAAATTCAAGAACCTCAAGTCCATATTATTATTTTTCATGAACAAGGAAGGACTATGCCTGAGCCCATTTACCACAAGTGCACATTTATCATAAATGTGTCCTATCTCCCTTGGTTTGTAGACCAATATAGGAGAAGGTTCGCCTGATGTTGAAACATCAACACTCCCTCTTATCTAGGGATGTATCTTTCCATAGTAGTACACAACTACTATCCAGAGACACATAGTCTCTGCCAATGGTACAAAACCACCATAGTAGCAAAAGGTTTTTCACACATGGAACTCCCATGTGGACTTCTAGAGGCTACTCCCTTTAGGAAAACTTAGGGTCAACTTCCCATAGTGTGTGACGTCAAGGTCAACTCCTTTGAAATGTCCTCATGTGATCTCCACAAGGGACATGTCCTCAGGTGCTCTCCACAAGGGACTTTGGGCTATAATCCCAAACACACTTATCCCTTGCCGGATAAGTGTCCCACTTATCCCTTCTCAGATAAGTGTCCTCACAGATCAACTAAACTTAATTCACAGAGGAGTGTGATCTAGAGAATGTCTGTCACACATGGCACTCCCATGTGAACTTCTATAGGCTACTCCCTTTAGAAACACTAGGGTCAAATCCCCATAGTGTGTGATGTCAAGGTCAACTCCCATGAAATTTCCTCATGTTCTCTCCACATGAGATGTGTCCTTGTGTGCTCTCCACAAGGGACGTTAGGCTATAATCCCAAACACACTTATCCCTTCTCAGATAAGTGTCATTATAGATCAACTCAACTCAGTCAAAGAGGAGTACGATCTGGAGAATGTCTCAAGAATATGGAAACATCAACACTCCCTCTCAACAAGGGAGGCATTCACTACCATGCCAAGTATGTCATGGAAGTACTTGAACTTCGTCTTGGTTTGGTAAGAACATCAACAACCTTCTCATCTGTAGGAAGGTACTGCACCAGTACTTCCTTCCTCTACACCATGTCTCGAATGTAATGGTACTTGATAACATTGTGGTTCAATTTGTCATGAAACACTGGATTCTCTAATATCTTCACACAACTTTGGTTACCATAATGAATAATGGTCGAATCTAGCACATGTTCGGATAATCCGACAAAGATCTTGCAAAGCCACACTGCATCACAGACTAACATACTTAATGAAATGTACTCTTCTTCTATTGTGCTCAAAGTCACATAAGTTTGTTTCTTACTACACTAGGAAACCATGGAATATCCCAAAGTGAAGCAACACCCGAAGGTTCTCTTTTTGTCCACTACGTTGCCTACCCAATCAGAGTCAATATATTCATGCCATATCATATCAATACTGGAAGTATATCTTAGACCATGTCCAACTATTCCTTGTAGGTATCTCAACACATGCTTCAAAACAATCTAGTGTGTCTATCTCGGCTGACTCATAAAATGGCTAAGTGCACTCATTGAATAACAAATATTTTGTCTAGTGTTAACCAGATACATCAATGATCCAATCAGGTATCTGTAGAGGGTTGGATCAATCTTGTCATAATCGAAAGAAGACACACTTAGTTTCTTCAAATTCATCACCTTTGATGTAGTCATGAGATTACAATTAAACATCCCAAACTTCTTCAATATCTCAATTGTGTACTTCCCCTAACTCAAGAAGATCTCATCAGTTCTCTCCAATGCCTCTAGTCCTAAGAAGTAGTGCATCATACCAAGGTCATTCATCTCAAAATAAGAGTCCAATGCATAATTGCATTCAACAATAAGGCTCTATGTACTGATGAGGAATAAATCTTCAATGTAGAGGACCAAAATTAGGGAATCACCATTAACATTCATGTAGTATAGGTTGGGATCGACAACACTTTTGTTGAATCCCAAAATCATCAGGTGTCCATAAATCCTCGCATACCAAGCTTGAGGTGCTTGCTTGAGTCCATATAGGACCTTCTTCAAACTACACACATGAGACTCTATTAAGAACCAAATATCAATATAGCATAGAAAAACCTCAAAAAAAGTACTCAACGCCTTGAAAAAGAGATAATTCCAGATAATAATCCTCTTCGAGGGGGAAACCTCCTTTTACCCCACTTAAATGTTCAAGTACAAGATGATTCGAAATGAAAATGTCTCCTTGGTATATATAGGAGACTAGGAGGTATAATTACAACTAATGGAATAAAGCCGACATAAATAAAATAACATTACTAATGTAATATGCCCCAATTAAGGGGTAATGAGCCAACATTAGGGCTTAACAGACTCCTTCTCATGTATCATGAAACCATCTGGCTACTCGATGTATACTTCTTACTCAATCTCTCCATTGACAAAGGTTATATTCACATCCATTTGATGTACTCTCCAACCCATGGATGTTGCAGGGGAAATAATCATCTGTATAGAAGTGTATCGAGCAACAAGAGAAAATTTCTTCGCAAAATCTATCCCCTCCACCTGAGAGAATCCTCTAGCAAAAAATCTCATTTTGTGCCTCTCAATGCTCTCATCAACTGTGTGTTTGATCTTATAGATCTATTTGGAAGTCACTACAGACTTCTCCTCAGGTCTCAGAAACATATCCCACACACCATTCTTCATGATGAGTTAATACTCCTTGATCATGACATCTCTCCATAATGGATTACTAGTTGCCTCCTCATAATAGGAAGGATTAGAATAAATGATGTGTCTCATAACTACATCATAGAACAAACATCTCCAAGGTATCTTTCTCTCTCAGAAGGTACCATGAGGAGCTGCAAGTCCTTCTACCTACTATAGAGTCTGACGATCCCATGTAGGTCTCTTCTCACCTACTGCTATATCTCTGGGAACATCAACTAGAGCTACATGATCAATGTGATCAATTTGATCAATAGGCTCAATTGTCTCCCTCTGAATTGTTGGAGCGCGAGGGGGAGAAGGTACCATCTCTTCCTATCTCTCACTATCAATATCCATATGAGATCCTCTACATCTCATGAAGGATACCTCCTCCTCAATGGTAATATCTCTTCTCACCTCAATCTCTCTCTGGCTAGGGATGTAGATCCAATATGTGTTTGAAGCCTCACTTACTCCTCCATCATGGAATCTCTCCATACTGGATTACTAGTTGCCTCCTCATAACAGGAAGTCTCATAATCAATGATGTGGCTCATAACTGCAGCATAGAAAAAATATATCTGAGGTATCTTTCTCTCTCGAAAGGTACCATGAGGAGTTGCATGTAATTCTACTTCTTATAGAGTCTGACGATCCCATGTAGGTCTCTTCTCACCTACTGCAATATCTCTGGGAACATCAACTAGAGCTACATGATCAATGTGATGAATTTGATCAATAGGATCAATTGTATCCCTATGAACTATTGGAACATGAGGGGGAGAAGGTACCATCTCTTCTTGTCTCTCACTATCAATATCCATGTAAGATCCTATATATCTCATGAAGGATACCTCCTCCTCAATGGTAACATCTCTGCTCACCTCAATCTCGCTTTGACCAGGGATGTAGATCCGGTATACGTTCGAAGACTTATTGTACCCCACAAATGTATGTTTTATGCCTGAAGGGTCTAGCTTGGGACTTTTATCCTTGGGTACATGAATGTATATTGGACACCCAAATATATTGAATTGTCCAACCTCAGGCTTCACTCATGAACTGTGTCCATACTAGACATCTCGTGGTTCCCTCATGGAACACATGTCTAAGACATATCCAGGTTCCCTCATGTAACAAATGTCTTTTAAGACATATCAAGGTTTCTTTGTGAAACCTATGTCTTGGTTCATTCATTTGACTATTTGAGGCACATCAATATAAAGTCTACATTCCCCCCTACTAGTCAACACAGGACCCTCCAAGGAGAATGTCTCACATTGTTGCCTCAAACATCAACACATTGACACAAGATTCATGTGATCTCAATTAAGGAGGGTTTTTCACTACTTCCCATGTCCATCTCAATCACTCCTCACCAAATACTCATTTTGATCTAGAACACCAGGAACACCCATGCCATGGATTGGCAGTTACACTTAAATTCAAATAGTTGTGTAGTAGTTTCCTCCATTGGTCTCCATATGGAAATCTTTATCACCCACGAGAATTTAAATGAATCTCACAAATATATCAGTGAGATCTAGAATCTCTCGGCCTCATAAGAGAGGATCTTTCACACAATGTTTTCTATATCAACATTTCCACATAGGTACTTCCATGAAAACCTTACACAACAAATAGATCAACTAAGCAATCCAAGGAAACAATTCACATTATATCGATGCAATGACAAACATGTCTTTACACAACTATATACAATGAACCTACAAATGATGTGTCTTCTACTATGACCAACACACATCCATCATAGACTCGATGTCATACAGATAACCATGTTGATTTTCTAGTGATAAATTAGACAAGCACAATTTTACGCAAGTGGTAATTACTTCCAATGATATACAATATTACTTTAGTAAACTCTAGAACATCACTAAGTAACTCAAAAAATTCCAACTACTTAGAAACTTCAGTCTCTTCTTTAGATCACTTCCCACGTGTGAGAGAAAAAATATGTGTCTATTGTTGTGTCTTTAAAGTGTCTTTTTATAGTAATATTATATTGATCCAAAAAGACACATCTCTTTGAAAATTAAATTTAAAATTAAATTAAATTTTCTTTCTTATAAATAGTTGGAGAATACCTTTGTAACTACCCCAAGATTAATTTGGTTATAATCCATCCATAATTCCTCAATAATTAATGCGATTGTTTTCATAAATATAGGTAGAAATAAATATGCAATACATTCCTCATATTTAGGTAATTAGACATTTTTTACTAGAAATTACTACCCACCATAATTTATGGAATTTTTTCTATAATTTAGGTTGGAGTAAAAGGTAAATATATTGTACATAGATATTGTAACAACCCCATAAATTTAATACTCCCAACATTTAACTCTAATCTATGAAGGAGTCAAGCCCAATCCAACTCAAATACTGTGTTACTCTATGATGGAGTAAAAAGTAAATATGTTGTACATAGAAATTGTAACAACCCCAAAAATTTAACACTCCCAACATTTTACTCTAATATGTGAAGGAGTCAATCCCAATCCAACTCAAATACCATGTTATTTTTCTTCATATGAGATATGATCGATATATTATTACAATGATGAGTGTTCCATATATAGGGAACATATGGTAATCTATGAAGGATTCAAGCCAAGTCCAACTCAGATACCATGTTGTTTTTCTTCATATGAGATATGATCGAAATATTATTACAATGATGAGTGTTCCATATATAGGGAACATATGGTAATATGTGAAGGATTCAAGCCAAGTCCAACTTAGATACCATGTTGTTTTTCTTCATCTGAGATATGATCAATATATTATTACAATGATGAGTGTTCCATATATAGGGAACATATGGTGACCATCCATGAAAGGATGGGTCTCTTGAATAATCAATAACTATTTATTATTATCATTTACTTATTATATATGATATTTAATAATCAAGAATTATATTATTAATTATTATTCTAAGAGAATGTCTTCCTGAAGTTGTGCAAACATTTATTATTATAAGAGAATTTCTTCCTGATGTTGTGCAAACATTGTTATAGCAAGATTTGCCTCACCCTATGCAATCTTGCACAGAAGGCCTTTTTCCATTTTACTATGCAGACTTATCATCCTTGTTTGTAAAATCCCAGAGGTTAAAATACATATTTTTCTACATGTACGCACCTTGGCTACTATACATCATGCGTATACGTAGGTTGCACCACTACAGCCCGTGTACATCAATATTTATGCCCCAAACTGAAATTTGGTGTCGAGTTTCCATGTCATGACAAGAGATCTATGATCCTTGGTCTTCCATATACTAGAAATGTTCCAACTCGGCCCTTCAGTTCGATTTGAAGGCTATAAATGGGCCAATTCCAAGCAATGGAAAAGAGAATAAAGAATTCAACTTTGAGAGAAAAGTTACTCTGAAGAAATTGTTTACTTCATATTGAGTCTGCATCCCTTTGTCCTTTAAGTCTAAACACAATGTTCATCCCCCAAGCTCTTCCCTTATTGATTGAGAACCTCATTGTTTCTCTTTTATGAGCTTTCCTTTGGTGTAGGATTGAAGTGGTGGAGGCCCAGTTGGAAGGAACTCAGTTTCTCTGTTCCGAACCGTTCTGACACGGAAGTCTGTAACATTTTCACTTATGTTGATCATATATTAATAGAAATATTATTTTCCCATCCAATTGATATCTTGCAAATATTTGAATTATTAGTCCATGGGCGTATTTGTCATGTTTATTAATGGATTATGCTATTGAATGTCCTAACATCATTTATTATCACCATATGCTTGCTTTTTTTGGTTGTTGAGGACTAGCGGAAGGTATATTGCTTTGGGTCAAGTGCTCAATGGTGGGCTTCATCGAACATTTGGATGAGGTAGGCCTGCTATCTTGTCTTGCTAGCATATTTGTTTACATAGAATACTTGAGAATAGAGTTGATTTCTACAATCATTTCTGCCTGTTGTGGTTTACCCTAGCCATAGAGAGATTTTCCTCGTAACATAATTGGTGACCATACTAGGGATTGAATATTCTTTCTTAGGGTTTGGATTAATTTTCTCCTTAGATTGTTCTCATTCCTATTGTGTTTCTTTTCATATCATTACTTGACAACATATGTTCATTCTGGGTCTAATTTTTTCATCCTTCTCCCTTGCTTATCCTTGTTTTTGAAACATATACACGGTTTTTGGCTTGGCACTCACATATATACGTGGGTTGTCCCTCTGCAAACTACGTACATACACTCTGTTTTCCGAAACAGTCGCATACATGAACCTTCTTTTCTTGTTTACTGGGTTTGGTGGTTGATGGGTGGGATTTGAGCTTGGTTGAGTCTTCTTGGGTCTCTGTAGCAACTGTTAAGTGCCCGTGGGATGACAGGAAACCTCTCTGGGGTTGAATTTTTGGGTAGAGTCTTTCTCATCACCTTTTCATTTTGATTGTCCTTGTACATTGGGCTGGGTTTTTTTCTCCTTGGTATTATGCTTGATTTATCTATTTCTATACACAGTAGAGTTTTATATATCAAGTTGTTGTTCAGTCCATGCATTTTCAATTTTCTTATATTGAAAATACAAAAATATTAGGCATTTTTATTTTCTTGGCATTTTTTATCTTTTGAGTCTTTGTCATTAGCTTGGTGCATGTAAAGAATGATTGCATTTTTACTTCAGAATTGCAGTGTTGAAATTGAAAATTGCATTTGTTTTAAGAAGCATATCATTCATTGAAAATTGAAGTTAGGACTTTGCATTATATTCATATTTACTTTTCTTGTTGAGTCATAACATCATGAGTTGAATCACCATACCTTTTTGAGTAAGAACGACCACTAAAATTAACGCTATAATTTAAAATTTATTAGTAACGATTTTATTTTCTAGGGTGCACAAACTAGCTTAGGATTTAGTGCCTTGGAATAGGATTTTTGTGAGTAAACTTCTCCAAGGCAATTAAATCAACATATATGTCTGACAAAGGGAGTGGAGAAATCCATTTTATAATTGGTAATATCAGGAGGCTCCGCTCACACCAGAGTTAATCACGAGGTCACGCGAGGTTGGTTGAAGGGATATCCCCTCGATACCTTCTTAGCGTTAGATATATTTCTGGGGATCTATTCGTATCTAGGGATCTTTCTAGTGCCTTTACCTTCGTGAGAGGTGGTACTTTCAAGGTTTTGAGATTTGCTACCCTACCCATATGGTGGATCTGACTTATGATTTCTTGCCTATGCATCGGTTATGCATTGGTTGCTTAGTTGCTTGACTTAGGTGCCACATAGGTTACTTGCAGGGGTTATTCTGCAGGTACCCTGGGTTAGATAAGGTTCAGACAAGACAAAACATTTATGGAGGATTACCTCTCTAGGGGAATCTGAACGACTGGTTTTTAAGCCCATGGGGGCCCTTATAATTGATTATGTTACCTTCGATCTTTAGCAGGGAGTCTCATGACCTTATTGGGTGAGACATACCTTATTAAGGGAGGGATGCCACTTTTATCCACTTTACCCTGTTTCTGTACATATTGGTCGGGTTTTTTTTTGTGTGCTCTTTCATTATTAGTTGACCTTAGGATCTTATATTGCGCCTTGAGTTTTCATTATCATGGATAGTGGAGTTCCTTTGAATCCCTCATCTATGGCTACCTCCCCCATGACGTTCACTCATTTCATGGGGACGAATCCGTTCACTTTTCATAATGGTATGAAAAATTATGGTACTCAGTCAATGCCTTGGGTCTCTAATAATTTTCCTCATGGTATGCTAGACATGTCTTCTCACTTGCAATCCTCTATCTCGCTTTCTTATGCGAATCCAAGTTTTGGGTCTGGGGCATGAGGCCTCCTTATTCTCCCTCTCTGTTTGGTGGGAGTCATATCCCTCAAACAACTCTTACAGTATGAGGCTATAATCTTCCTTCCTACAACTCCACTTTTCCGGGAGAAAGTGCTCAAATGGGTGGCCATTCTACTTATTACACTCCTCCCACCTATCCTTCTTCCACTATGTTAGTTCATACGAACGATCTTCCCATGGTGGAAATCCTTCTATCCTCTAGTGTTTCATTAAGAGGGAGTCACTCTTATAGTATGGGCAACCCCCTTCATGAAGTTCCTTCGTCGGGGGGAAACATATATCCTCACATGAGTAACCCTTGTAATGTTTCTTTCTCTTCACAAGGGATTCCTCGGTTTCAACTCCCTTACACCTATTTATGAATCATTATGGAGGAGGATAATATCCTACCGGATAGGGACATGGTGTATACTAGAACCCTTACTAGCCTACAATTTCTCAAAACCAATCTTTCCCTGAACCTTGGTCTCAAATTCCACAACTCACAACCATCGTTAGTCCAATCACTGCCAATCATACTGGAGCTCCATCGCCAACCACTACTAGTCATGTTGGAGATTGGTCGATGACCTTTTCTAGTCATGTTGAAGACCCATAACCAACCACTTCTAGTCATGCTGGGGGAATCACTCCATTCACCACGAGTCATATCAATGTCACATCTCCATACTTTGTACACCGCATGGGAGATGACTCTCCATCCTCTTCTAGTCACATTGATATCATGTCACCAGCCATTGTAAATGATGCTGGGGGAATTCACATGATTGAGAATCCTAGATGTCTCAGGTGTAAGCCTAAGTTCCTTTGCAGGACTTGCGAAGGAAACCACCTTACTTTTTTGTGTCCTACTACTGTTGGGTTACCAAAAGCGTGGGGCTTACTAAGGGCCCTTCTGGTTCTGAGGCATCTATGTTTTCCCTACACTCTATTCATTCTTTGGTTGACACCCATCTTCCTTTAGGGGTTGATGCATCCTTTGACCTTGTTGTCTCACATCTCGTTCAACCAGTGGTCATGTTGATGTAATCTTCGACCAACACCTCTCCTATGTTCGGCGGTGATGCATCTCTTGACCTTGTTGTCTCACATCATGTTCAACCAATAGTCGCATCGATGCAATCTTTGACCAATACCACTTCTATTTTGGGGGGTGATGTGTCTCTTTACCTTGTTATCTTGCATCCTATTCAACCAATGGTTGAAGAAGTGGTCACGTCGATGCAATTTTTGGTCGATCCCACTTTTCTAATTCTAGTTATATACCTTCTATACCATGCCATTAGAATTTCTAGTACTGCACCTTTTGAACAAGAGAGAGTTTTACTCTTCTTGAGTACTCTCCCTCCAAGTCTTGGAGAGGTTCCCTTCGATTGGGATGGTATTGTGGGTTATATAATGCCCCTTCCTGTGTCCTTTCCGGTAAGAGACATTATTTGATATATCATGGAGACAATAACCTTCGCCAACACTTTATCCTCCTTGACTTGGAGAGCTTTGGGTTTTCCCAAGATTATGTCAGTTATTCGTAAGATACTGACATTCCACAGAAGTCCAGCATGAGAACCTTGGCCTCCCCCATGACATGCCACCTAGAAACCTCTTAGCGAGTTTGATTTAAGCTCTTTTCCGACTCGTCTAAAAAACGAAAAGATTGTCGAGTGATTTGTCCCTTTCCCACTCGTTAAATTTGACTTGAAAGGTCATGAGTCTTAATTAAGCTATTTTCCGACTCGTCTTCAAAAAGTGAAAATATTTCCGAGTGAAATTGTCTCTTTCACACTCGTAAATTGGATTTGAAAGGATGTCTATATGGCACAAGTTTATCCCTTTTTCACACAAAGTATACTAAATGTCACAAAAAAGGACATTTTTGGCGTTAAGTTGTGATTGCATCTCATGCCCTTGCTTGTAGTATTGAGCCTATAGTTGATTCTCACTTTGTGTTATAAACCATTTGCCTCAATATTTTTTGCATCCTCGACCAAGCAGATCCTCATTCATATCCTTCGCAATTTGACACCCTATACCTAGGAGGGAACATTCCCCCGAGTGTCCATCTCCTGCATGCATCTCCTTGAATTGAGCATAGGTATGCTCCACTACTGGAACTATTTTTTCTTACTTGCGACACTTGTTTCATGCTCTGTATCATAGCATTCATTTGTCTATGAAAAAAAAAAAAGATGGGCAGGAAGGGAATATTATCTTATATTGGAAGTAGTCGTGTCGCCTTTGAATAGAGCACAAAGTTATTGATTCGATTTGTCATTATAATTTTGGGATTAGCATGGCCTTAGGAAGTTGAGCTCATTATAGAGTCTTCTCTATCGACTGGTTACTCTTCCAGTCCTTATAGATAATTTCATTGATGCCTCATGCATCTCATGGCTTCATTATTGAGTCTACACTGCCAAAGTCTTCCATATGTATCTTTCTCTCGTTCAAAGGAGGTCCATCAATTTGTGTTGGCCACTTCTCAAAACTCTTGACTTTGCATGTCATCCATACCCTCCATTTGTCTCAGAGTCACATGATACTATATTCCTATCATGCACCCTGGTCTTCATTTCTTAATTGGTAGGTAACCTTGAACCCAATAGTCGACATTTCATTATTGGTCATTAACTAGGTGGTTTCCCTTGTATTTGACGATAAGACATCTATTCACACATTGGGATTCGTGCAATGCCATGGATTTCATTTCCTTATTGGTGGTTTCATTGCCTTTGTCAACAGTTTTCCTCATTGGCTTCTATTCAAAGGATCTTTTTCATGTACCACTTTCACTTGGCACACGTGAAAGATGCACAGGGTCGTTGGTTCGTGAACATGTTCTTCATCTGATTTCCTCCAAATCATGAAGCTCTTTCTTTATACCTCATTCTGAATGATGAGATATTCCTTAATTCTCTCCTTTCAATGGGTCTCCTTCCATCAACTTCAGCTCATCTATTCTGGAAATGAGATCTAGAGTCTTATGAGTACCTTGAGGCTTGTAGTCATTAGTGGCAGGTTCTCTCTCCATCGATATTTGGGAATACATCAATATCTCCTTATCGATGGATTCTTCAGGTGTTCGACACCGACTCCTTTATTCACACTTGTAAGAATGTACTCAATGCCTTGATGCCTACTTTCATTATTGGTAGGTTGTTTCATGTTTGTTAATGGTATACCTCAATGATCAATAATCAAACGATGTCTCATTTTGTTCAACCTCGACTCCTTTATTCACATGATGTAGAATTGCACCCTTGGTAGATTGTTTATAAGACTTGAATACATCAGTATGTGGCTGCATATTTCATGATTTATCGCTTCCTTTTCATTGGATCAATACCTATATGACTTCAGTAATCACGGGAGATCAGATTGTACTCCATTGTATACAAATATCTTCAGATTGGTTTTGAGACTAGTTCTACTAGGCATTGTTCATGACTATGACAACTTTTGGCATGTAACCGCATTTGTATTTTACTATTCATGGCCATAGAAATTTGTTTGGTATATTTCTACATGGATCTGCAGTGTAATTCTATTAGCAGACATGTATGCAAATTCAGTGAAGAATGTAATGAGCAACTAGTTCTTCTAGTTGGTTCCCCATCACTCCACTTCTGGGTTGTTTATAATGTATTTTGGCCATCGCAGATACTCCTATGACCTCACACATTAGGGGGCATCTGTTATATCAAGATTTTCCTCACCATATGCAATCTTGCACATAAGGCCTTTTTCCATTTCCCTATGCATACTTATCATCCCTGTTTGTAAAATCCCAGAGCTAAAAATAAATATTTTTCCACATGTACACACCTTGGCTACTATAAAGCATGTATATATGCAGGCTAGACCACTACAACCCACATACATCAGGATTTATGCCCAAAAATGAAATTTGGTGTCAGGTTTACATGTCACGACATGAGATCTATGATCCTTGGCCTTCCATATACTTGAAAAATTTTGACTCGGGCCTTCAATTCCATTTGAAGGCTATAAATGGGCCAATTTTGAGCTATGGAAAAGAGGAGAAAGAATTCAACTTTGAGAGCAAATTTAATATGGAGAAATTATTTACTTCGTATTGAGTCTGCATCCCTTTGTCTTTTAAGTCTGAACACAATGTTTTACCCCCAAGCTCTTCCCTTATTGATTGAGAACCTCATTGTTTCTCTTTTCTGAGCTTGCCTTTGGTGGAGGATTGAAGTGGTGGAGGCCCAGCTGGAAGGAACTCATTTTCTCAGTTCTGAACATTTTGACATGAAAATTTGTAACATTTTCACTTCCGTTGTTCATATATTAATATAAATACTCTTTTCTCGTCCAATTGAAATCTTGAAAATATTTGAATTATTATTCCATGGGCGTATTTGTCATGTTTATTAATGGATTATGTTATTGAATGTGATAACATAATTTATTATCACCATATGCTTTCTTTTCTTGGTTGTTGAGGACTAGTGGAAGGTATATTTCTTTGGTTCAAGTGCTCAACTGTGGACTTCATCGAATGTCTGGATGAGGTAGGCCTGCTATCTTGTCTTGCTAGCATATTTGTTTACATAGCATACTTGAGAATAGAGTTGATTTCTGTAGTCATTTCCGTCTGTTGTGGTTTACCCTAGCCATAGAGAGATTTTCCTCATAAAAAACATAAACATGGAGGTGTATACCTGTGAACTTGTTGAGATATGTTTTTTTTAATATAATAGTTGTTAAATTATTGTAACATTATATTTAAATATATCTGTATATTAATTGGATGTAACTTTATTAATTATGATGAAAGTTGTTACCTTTTTTATTTGGATTTAAATTCCTTTGAAATTTTATTGGATAAATTGTTCCACAAACAAGGAGTTTCATATATCAATTTAGTGTATCGCTTGACTGTGACCTTAAAATTAGATTATTATTATTATTATTATAAAAATTAAAAAGATAATCTTGCATAAAAAATAAATAATAATTTTTTCATAAAACCTCCATAATTTATAAACCAAATTTAATACATCATAAACCAAATTTCATATATCCATGTACAAGAAACCACGTGGCTAAAAATCTAATAGATACCTAATAAATCTCTAAAATCCCTTTTAACAATAACAGAATTACAAATACATGTATTATCTTTCAATTATAGTTTCTTCCAAATTATTTACCAGGGCCTTGTTTCGCCATTTATCGGCTTCATCCATGAATGAAGGGCTCATTCAGATCATTAGAATGAAGAATTCATGTTAATTCAGAGCCCCGTCGCCATCTAAATCCCCCTCCTCCATCATCTCCCATAGCTTTGACTCTATCAGAGAATCCACAACTAACAGAGTCGAATTCCTTTTCAATCTCTCCAAAGTTATGAAACCCAGCCATGGATCTACCAAAAGATGGAATCCGCTACACAACTCTACCATGAAATCATGCTCTCCCATTTTCTCCACCATAATTGGCAGGAAATCCTCGGATTTTTCCATTATTGTGAATGTCGAAACCCTAATTGAGACTCCAAGTATCCCTTCAATGTAGAGAAATGATTAAAGCTTGAATTGTAGTGAAAAGGGGAGGGGAGAGGGTTGTTATATAAATATAGCCTCCTCAGCCAGCGTGCGAACAAACCAGGTACTGTGGTCAGGCTTGAATTGAGTGACAGAAGAAATAGTGGGGACATTTCATGTACATATGTTGGATTAGAAAGAGTGATGTGAGTGGGAAATCCCGCTTACAGATTTAGCATTTAAGGGATCTAATCATGCATGCAGAAAATGACCATTTAAAGGTCTCTACTTTTTCCTATTCTCCCAACACAAAACCCCACATTCATGCAATACAAAGGTGCAAACAAGATTAGGTAACTCTACCTTAATCCTTCATTTGATGTCAATCCCTTCAATTTCACTCGCTCCTTGACTGCAAGCCTCCTCCCAAAGATGACCTGCATTCACACATAGACAAACAGAGAGCTGCAAACATGCATTTTATATACTAATTGTTGGGTTATATGTGACAATATCATAAAATAAATAAACAATTTGAACACATGATATGGTGGGATGAAAAAAGTATTAATATTCACAAGAGTAAACTTACAATATGTGGCCATCACTGCTCCTCAAACCTAGTCCTAGGCTCCTCTTCACAATGCACCAACTACTCAACCTCACAATATAATTGCAGGAAATTGGAGCAAAGGGGGGATAAATTTGTGTAGAGTTTCTATACTCTTTTTCTTCTTCTTTTAAATGGGAACCCTACCCCTTCTTTTATAGGTAGTTATCCAGTTGAATGACTGCCATAGGCAGTCAAACAGTTTTAGCAATTTCCTGAAACATTGTTTCCCATCTGCAAATTTCCATGTTTTGTGCTTTTTTCAGTATACACAGGTTGTATAAGGCCTTCATGCGTATGCATTGAGTGCACATGCGAGATGTAGAAGGCCAGGGTGCATATGTATAAAAAAAGAGGGATTTTTAGAAGATCTTGGCTCAAGAAATTGGAAAATAGTAGGGCTTGAGGCTAGGTATGCAGGCTAGGTGCAAATTAGGCTTATAACATATGCCCTCTAAAGTGTGAGGTCAGAAGAGCATCTAATGGCCGAAATACTTTACCAATATTTATCAATCTGCCAAGTAAGTGAGCCCAGGGACTAGTATTCGGGAGCTTCCATCTGCAAAATAACACTTTGTCTCTCTGAGGTAAGCATACCCATGCTCGGGATTTAAAAACTAAAATCATGGCTACCAATCAAATACACTATAGATCCATGTCATATAACTATATAAAGTGTAGCCGCAAGCAATACACAATGGATGTACATCTCAAAATCAAAAGATATACATTTATAGTATCCATCTTCAAGAAGATAAGTGTCATCTGATGGTTGGATATGATGCTTTCAGAGATCAAGCAACAAATTCAAGATCTTCAAAAGTTAGGTAAGAGTGTAATGTGAGTGTACGACTTCATTACCCAGAGGTCTTCAACATATTGTCGTGAATAGACAAGAGGTTCTCGGTGATCAGGAAGAGAACTTCATTGATTTTGAACAAGGATTTTGATTCGTGTTTTAGGATGGCCAGGCATGAGGACAAGAGACAAACTGCAGAAAGGTCGACACGAGCTTGGCAAAAACTTCCCTTGGATAGTAGCACAAAAAATGATGAGACTCAGGCAACATGATATCGACATAAGTTGACGATGCAGGAGGCAATGCCAACTCTCCATATGTTTGGAAGAATAACCAAATGGATGAGGACACAACTCTATGAAAAAAACTTCCTAAGGTCATACTATATCCTAGATCTTTGATGAACAAATGGAAAGATGTGCTTTGTCCAAGGGTGACTGATTGAGCTCCCAACAAAAAGAAAATACTTTTCCCTTCCTCTTTTTAGGGTATATTTGATTTTTTTGTCTTTTTTCAATATTTTTGAAAAGCTTTGAAAAAAGAATAAAATAATTTTACGTTACAAAGGAGGAATGAGTGTCACAATCATACTAGTTCCAGGCGCAAGGAACACACTAATTCTCATAGAAAAGGGACATATGCAGAAAAGGGACACTTGGAAAAAACCTCCATGGGCCAAAGGTGTCAAGATGCAGAAGCAAAGTGCTGCAGGGCTTGCATATGAGACATGCTTCAGATGGTTCATTTGAGAGCAACATGGAGCCAGCATTAGGCCAAAGACGCAGGTATGCGAATGTTGTTTAATAGGACACACAATAGTAATGTCCTTCGATGGAATTTTAACAAGCCCAGAGAAGGTAATCTTGGCCAGTTTTTCATTTTTAGAGAGTCTGAAAAAGCATAAAAGAAGCCTCCACTGGGGTACCTTTTTTGAAAATAGTCTAGTTGGTTCGAAAAAGGGGTAAACTAGCACTGAAAAGACGACTATTCAAACTTATTTTAACGAGTGTGATAAAGAAAAGATCACTCGGCAATCTTTTCATTTTTAGGGAGTCTGAAAAGAGCTTAACTATGGACTTCGTAAAGGTTTTTCTTCTTGGCCATTTTAACGAGTGTGAAGAAACAAGGTCACTCGACGATCTTTTCAATTTTAAGGAGTCTAAAAAGAGATTAACTATGGACTCCGTGGGGGTGCCTTTTTCGTAAATTTAGTCCCTCAGGCCCGAAAAAGGGGTAAAATTATATCTGAGGATACTCTTCTAGGGATCTGAAGTTCCTAGAGTATACCTTTGTTCATACAATTGAACATCAGGACCGAAAAAGGGGTAAACTACCACCGAACAGATGTTCCTTCAAATTTCAATTTGGCGAGCATGAAGGTCAACAAGATCGCTCGACAATCTTTTCATGTTTAGAGGGTCTGAAAGGGCTTAAAAGAAGACCTGTTTAAAATTTTGGGAGCCCCGAGGGTGAGGTCAAGAGTGATAAAAAATCATAAAGATGAGGCTCAAACTCATAATCAGGACAAGACTAACAAGGACTCCCGAGCCTATAGTCATTACCAACAACATGGATGCCAAAAATGCAAGAAAGATCTAGCTAGGGCATCCATGAAGGGGAAGGCTCTACCATGGCATTACGACACTTCTAAAGAAGCAAAGATGGTTCTGTGTCACAACTGGGTGGGTTCAATCCTATGGAAAAGCAACAAATACAACGAGATACAAAAAGTGGAGGTGGAATCCTAACTTAAATGCTCAAGTTGAAAAAATGATATTTTTACCAAAGGACCTTCAAAAGTGACCCAAATCTCCCAAAAGGTTCCCGATACCCGAAGGGACCTCTATCATAACCTTCCCAAAGAAACTCCTGGACCATACTAAATGATTTTCAGTTTAGAAAAAATGACAAGGGGGTCCAAAAAATGACAAAAAGGAGCCAAAAAGTCTATAAATAGAAGCTGGCAGCTCATTATCACCATTGTCGATTTGGGAAATTGACTCTGGAACCAAAAACACCCCTTTTGATAAAAGTGTTGATTTTGGGAGCTTCAGTGGATGAAACTAACTTCCGAATGGACCACGTAAGTACAAATTCACTCCTCTTTCCTTTCAATTTTTATTTTATGCATTTTTTTCATTTTTTTGGGGGGCGTCGACCTTTAAAAAGGGTCGGCCCTAGGCATATGTGGGTTGTCTTGGGACAACACACATATGCACGTGTGAAAAAGAATTACTACATGCGTGCATGCACGACTGTCACCACTACAACCCGCTTATGCCCCCAATTTTGTGAAAAAATTAAAAAGAAAGATTTAATTTCCCTCCCGAACTAGTACTTGCAGAATGTATGTTGACTGGAGGGAAAGAGAGCATGAAGACATTGAAATTTTGGTCGATGAGGACCCTGGTGTGACTGTTGCATTGACTCAATGTGGGCTATTGAAATTCTACCAGTATCCATTCATGCGGGCACAATCGAGGCTACTGAACGCCTTGATAGATTATAGGCACCCGGATGCAGAGGCCTTCATGCTTGAAGGTTAGTCGTTGACTTCGACAACAGAGGACATATACTTCTTGACTGGTCTCTTGAGGAGAGGGGAACCAGTCAAATTCAACACATTTCCTTCAGGGCCTCATAACATAGTGGAGTTTATTGGGATCCATTGTGAGGAAGGGACTGACAAAGTGGGCACACAGGTGCCGATCAACAATATGTCTAACCTATCACTGAAAGTGATAGTACTGTTGATTAGGCGGATCACTGGATCTGCTACACTTCACCAAGCATCCAGGGCACACATGTATCGTGCGATGCAGTGTTTTAATGCACATGTGTTTGATTGGAGCATGACATTACTTCACTACATGAAAAGGAAGTTGATTGAGTGCCACATGCGGAGGCACAAAAACTTTGAGTTTGGAAACATACTTTGTGCATTCTTCTTTGATAGAGTGCCCAGTATTAGCCCTCGAGAGATAGTACAAGGGCACACAACTGTTGGGTATGTGTTATATTATTTGCATGTGTGTGTGTGTGGGTATGTAAGATACGAAAACTGCATATGCCCCCCCTGGTTATGCACAACGTTCAGCACCAAGCGGTAGCCTGGGGTCGACAGGGTTCGGGGCAGCACCCCGAAATTTTTTTTGGGTGGTTTTTTTGCTATTTTTAGTGGATTTTGCTATTTTTAGCGGATTTGTAAATTAATCCCGAATTAATGGATTAGGGTTTTGGTATCTATGGAATACCTAAAAACATTGTATATATTGTATGGCGAATGGTGAAATTCGATATAATGAAAAAAGGAAGGTTTTCCCAGTTGAGGGTTTCCGGTATAAAATCTCTATGTACTCTGTGTACGAGCCATTGATTAATTTATGTATTTCTTAAGAATCTATATGCATTTATTTACTTCGCAGGTTTAAAACTTACATGTGGTATTAGAGCATGTTTTTGGCTTTAGAGGGACACCTTTGTTGCTGAGGGTTTGGCTCGGTCTTGATAGATCAAGTTTATCTTGGGTCTGTGATAAAATTGGGTTTAGTGGGAGATTTTGCAGTGGATATTCAAGTAAAGTAAGAGGAATGGCAAGCTCATCTAGAATCGAGATAGAGAAGTTCAACGGTAAAAACTTTGAGCTATGGAAGCTCAAGATGGAGGACCTTCTTGTAGACAAAGAACAATGGATCGCTGTG
>SNQJ01S0154844.1:9184-29037 GCA_010110895.2 Picea sitchensis
ATTGAGGGAATTCTCATGGAAAAGGTTAAGCAAGATTCATTGGAGAATTGGTGAAAGAATTGTGTGAAGGACTGAAGCTTGAACAACAGCTTGGAGACTCTAGCAAGTTTATCCAAAAGGGTTGATCTTCTTCATGCAAACAGTGAGCAAGTGTGTGTGTCAGAGCCAAGGGCCATCGAAAGGAAGTTTACAACATCAAGGCTCAAGTTGTAATCTTTACTTTCCATTAATATGATACAGTAGCATGTCCCTTTCCGATAAATCTATTTCCACTTTATTGTATAATTCCTTGATCATATACATAGATTGACTATTGAATAGATTGTGCTATTTTCACTTTGGTTGGTTTGTGTTGTCTTGGTCTCGATTGCACGAGAGCACTGGAGTGAAGTGAGAGAAACAAAGACCATAGAAAGAGATAATAAGGTATGTTATTTATTCTTGCCTCCTATTTAATTCAATAGTCAAAATCTAGGGAAAGAGTCATTTTCTGTCTTGCTTTGTTCTAGATCCAGGTGGATCTAGGGAGATCTGTTAATGTCCACACCTACGGATTTATCCAATAACAAATTTGGAGACTCCACTAAGGAACATCCCATTTTCTTTGTGGATTTTGATGTTTTTCTGTGGCCATTTGCTCTTGTTTCACCTTTCTCCTTTCCTGTCAATCTCTGAGTCTTCAGGATATCCTGATAGACCCTCTGGGTCCAGAGGCCTTTCCAAATTTTGCTTCATTTTCCAAAATTTTGATTATGTTCAGACATTCTCACATTGCACTTCATTGCAGCCTACGAGAATTGGTAGGGTTCACATTCTGCCTTTAAGGTTCAGTGCGAGGTTCTCGCACCCTGCTCAATGGTCACCTGCGAGAATCAGTGATTCTCGCACTGTGTAATACTACCAGCCTGCGAACTCATTTGTTCAAATTTTTGGATCTAAGTTTTGGCATATTCAACTGCCCAGATCAGTTTAATTGCCTCATAAGTGTTTCTTGGACCATTGATTGGTGTCTTTCTTGTCTTCGTTTTCATGCATGAACAGTCTTAGGATTTCAAGGCTCTTCTTGTCATTTTGGTCTTGACTTTCGTTTCTTGACTTTTCTTGGCAAAACCATTCTCTTTGACTTCAGAATTTGAGTGTGTTTGATTAGTTAAGAAACAGTGATTGGTTGAAAGTTGAGTTTTCTTGGTCTTTTCTCATTTGCTTATTGTTTGAGAGATCATTTTCTTATGCATTTGAAAAGACTTTTGGTTGAGTTGATTCGTTTGCTCTTTATTTTTGCTTTCATTGAAAGAGTGGATTGGGTTATTATCATTGCTTGTTCATTGCTTTTCTGATTTTCTGTACTCTCATTGGCATAGTGAGGGTCCTTTTTGAAAAGTGAACAAAAAGTTTTTCTTTCAAAAAATCATTTTTTGTCTTTGAAAACATTGAAAATCAAAATTGTTGAAGTGTTGAAAAAGAAGCAATAGAGTATTGTTATTTGATGCGTGATTTGTTGCATTGCATTTTTAAGGGAAATTTTGCATTGTAGTTCAAGGTTGATCTAGAAAACTTTCTCTTTCCCTCCCATACATAAGATTCATTGAACGAAAAGTGATCTATTTCATTCTCATCCTTGCATTGTTGGGTCAGCGTCATACAACATAAGTTTCATCTCCGTTTCCTTTGAGTAAACAACTCTTAATAACACTGCGTAATCATAAAAGTTAACTAGTAATTCTTTTCTAAGGCTCTTTTTCACCAACATTTAGCTAGGCTAGCGCTTTGGAGTAGGAAGAGAGATACACTCTCCAAAAGCACAAAACACACAATAGCATCTTGTGTTAGGGAGTGTTAAATTCCATTTGCAACATCCTGTCCTGGGAAGCCCTTCTCACACAAGGGTCAAGCACGTGGTCGCATTGATATCGGTAGAGTTACTCACCCTGCTTTGTTGGTATTAGTGTAGATATTGTACGTATTACGAGGATCACTCGGAGGTATACCCGCAATGATGAGTGGAAGCCTTTTGAGTTGATTTCGGGCTAGATACCATGCCCTTGCTTGTGGATCGGATTGTTGACTATTTCCCCAGGATTTATTATTGTTGGTGGTGACCTTAGTGGCCTATATTTATAGATTCTTACAGGAGGTGACTGTGAAGGGGAAAGTCTTCACTGTACCTGGAATTGAAGTTGACCAAACTCACTCGGGCTCCTTGGAGGGTATACCCACGATTATGTGTGGGAGCTTGCACCAGGGTGTAAGTTCGTTAAGCAGGTCGTCAGCATAACTTTTCCACCCTAGCCCCGCCCCTTCTCATCTCGTTGTCGCGACATTAGATTTCATCACCAACTAGTGGCTTCGAAATTAGAAGGTCTTGTTTCCTTGGTGTTGCTTCCTAGATTTTGTTTACTAGCGCGTGTTGTTTGTTTCTAGAAGTTGACCATAGGATTTTCTTCGCGAAGTTTGTTACTTGTTTACAATAGCTCCTCCACGTCGTTCACGTAGAATGCAAGGTTTGTCTCCAAAGCATCCTGAAGGCTCTCAACCTTTGTCTACATCTCCACCCGAGGTCTCTCCTCAGCAGAGTGAAGTCCAAGACGTTACCACGCCACCAGTGGAACGAACTGACGCTCTAGAACATTTTCGAATTACTAATACTCGAGAGGACTTTCGATTTTACCCCGATTCTGAGAGACGTTTTATGCGAGCAAACTCTTCCGGAGACTTAATTTTTGTGTATTCTGGATCTCCGTCTGGACCTGGGGAACAAGATCCTTTTTCGTCTACGGGCATTTTTCGACGAGACCTTTTTGGTCCTGGTTCACCTGTGGTCTCCGAAATCAACCCCCCTGTGGTTTCTGAGATAGAGACTGTACCATTGACTACCACTTATCACTTTACTGTCCCTGCCGAAATGACCCATCTCACGAATACTACGAGTGTCCCAACCGGGTTCACTGCAGCTAGTCTTGCTCCTATAAACATGCAACGAATGCCCAATGTCACTCCGACACTACCATCCAGATACTGTGTGTTGAATGCTTCCATTCCAACATCTGCGTAAACCCCATCCGGTTCTTTAGGTGGTCCTTCTTCTCCTGAGCACCCTATTCCTAGTTTTATTCCGACACTCCTTCAATTTCCTTCTGGAAGGCCTTTTTTGTCTTCCACTGGCAATCCTAATCATAGTGGCACTATCCCGTCCATTACACCAAACTTCCAGATTCCCGTTGGTGGAAAAGGTGGTATGACTCACCCTCCTCTTACCGATCACATTCCAATTACAACACAACCTTTGATTGGAACACAAATCCCGGTTGGAACACCACCTACAATAGGGGGACCAACCCCACCTTTTGGACAAAATATACCTCCCTCTTTGGCCTAGTATTGGAATCAGATGATACAACATCCTCCTCAAACGACTGGGGGGTAGCAGTTGCCTGTCCCTACTATAGACCAACCATATCCAGGTATACCCAATCCTATTTGGGGTCCGAATTCTCAAACTCATGTCCTCGCTCAAGGTTACAATCCCTTGCGCTACTATCCTCTCCAACCACCACTGAATCTGCCTGGGTCTTCCCATTATGCACAGACCGCTTACGGTCCTACTGGTTTTCCGACAGGGATTCCTCCCCAAAGCCACCAGTAACTGTAGGTGAATCGACAACTACCTTTCTTGGCCACTTTGGATCTTTTGGATTTGTCCAGGATCCTAAATGATCTGATTCCTCACTCTCCCCAATGGCCTACTATACCAGCTAAATTACCCTCGGACATTCCTAAGTTCGATGACAAAGCGAGAGAGGACCCGAACAATCACGTCATGACTTTTCACCTCTAGTGTTCATCCAACTCGTTGATGGATGACTCTATTTGTTTACGTCTTTTTCAATGAACCCTCATAGGTTCTGCTGTGAAATGGTATATTGAATTGTCACGAAGTTTCTTGTATAATTTCAACACCCTAGCTATGGATTTCCTTACACATTACGAGTTACCGATCCGTTACGATACAGGGACCAAGATTTTGACTTCCTTCAAACAGAATAAAGGCACTCATATATCTGATCACATCCATGAGTGGCGAAGGAGACGATGTCTCATTAAACTTGAACTCCCCAATCAGTTACTGGCAGAATGGTTTACAAAATCATTTGTGGACGAAATCAGTAAGGACATTGCCATGGGTGGCATAGTCACGGAAGAGCAGGCTATAAGTTGTGCTCAATATCTTGACCTCGTTTATTCACAAACGGGAACCCTTTATGATTTACTACTTGACTTACCTCGTTCTAATCCTTCCAGCACTTCAACTACTCCAGCTGCCTCGCATGCAGCTGACGGTGTGATTGGTACTGCACAAGCCCAATCACATTCCACTTCCAGCACAACCCCTAAATCTGCTTCTTCTAATGTTCAAAATGCTCCGTCTCCTACCACTCCCATCGGCAAGACTTCTGAGGTAAATGCAGTCCAATCTACCCCAGCCGATAAAAACAAATCTAAAAAGGGGAGAGGCAAGAATAAGGAGGGAAAAAATAATACTCAAGCAAAGAAAACCAAAACTACCCCTGTTGATGACCGGGATAAGCGCAAACCACGATACCCTTGCCTTATCTGTGGTGATGATCACTACACGAAGGATTGTCCACGATGTGCTGAGGTCAATAAGTTCCTTCAAGGAGCTCCAAAACCACCTGCACTGGCTGTTTTGTCCCAACCCTTCCCGTCTCAACAACATTATTAGTTGGTCATCCACGACCAACCCTCTTCTTCTACTACATCATATGTTTTGATGTGTATTGGTGATTCTAAGAAGAACAATGTTGCACTCACTACTTGAGCCAAAGATTATTCTCCCTCTAAGGAGAAGGTTGTTGAACTACCGCCTTCTTCAGCACAACCCTCTCCAGCGACTCCACCTACCAACGGTCATATTCATCTCGAACAACCAAGCCTCGACACAGTTCTGTGACCCCCCCTGAAGAGTGTCATTTGGAAATTGGCTTTCAATCCTCATGCTCGTGCTGCCCAGAACTACAACATTGTTGAAGATCTGGCTCAAGCACCTTCTGCGATGTCATCCCTTGAAGTCCTTCAGACTTGTCCTGCACAATGGAAGGCACTGTTGAAAGCTATCGGTGGAATTGACCCGACGGATACGAATTTGATAGTCTTTGACTTGGAAGATCACATTCCCAGGTTACCCCCTCAACTTGCGTTCCAGATCCAAGTGGTTGTCTCTGACAAAAACATTTGCCAAACTGTTATTGATGAGGGTGCCTCGACTTGTGTGATGTCTCTTGCTTGTTGGAAATCCATTGGCTCTCCTCCTTTGAATGAATCCCAGGACACTCATAAATCTTTCAACGGCTCCGGTTTTAAGCCCTACAGTGTTCTTCCGTCATTTCCCATCACGTTAGAAGGTAAAATGGTACAAGTCGAAGTGGAAGTATTTGATGCTCCCCTTGATTATAATCTTCTACTTGGTTGCAGCTGGATTGATTCCATGCATGCCGTTGTGTCATCACTTTTCCATGTAGTACGTTTCCCTCATCAAGGAAAGGTTGTTACAGTTGACCAACTAGCCTTCTTCAATTCCGATACCCGTACTAGCAATGTACCGTTTATTTCTAAAACCCCATCGGGTTATGAGAACGTTAATGTCGGTCTTTTAAAGGACTCCTCGTTAATGGGTACTTTTCCCATTCCACCACCCGATGTCCCATGCCCGTCAGTTTCTTCTATCAACATGATCTCCACCGTGCCTCATGAACTTCCTGCATCTCACGACCCTTGGATTGTCCCTGACCCTGGAGATCATCTTTGTTTCGGTGACGCAATGCCATTAAGTTCGGTCGAATCCGCCTACCAGGCTATTTAGTCGGAAACACCTTCTACCCCCTCTCTTGATGAGTTGTCTCCCGATCCTTTTCGTTTTATTTTTCCCACTGATGAGATGATCATGTCCGTCATGGAGGACACCCCTTGGGACTATGGGCATCATCGTTCTATCCTCTTTCCGGAGCAACATACTCTTGAGAACTACCAACGGGTTTCGACTCCGTCGACCATTGTTGTCATCTCGACCGTTCCCGAGTCCGCACATGATGTGTTTTCCGAAGGGAACTTAAGCAATATATCGCCCATGATTCCCATTGACGTATCCATTAAACCTGGGATTGTTGAAAATGTCCATATTGGAGCTTCGTGTTCCCCTGACGAAATAGTCACCTATACATCTCTATTCAAAGAATTTCGTGACATCTTCGCCTGGAGCTACGAAGAGATGCCAAGTATCGACCTTGCAATTGTTGTACATGAGGTAAAGACATACCCCGAAGCTAAACCCGTCCGACAACGCCTTCGTCCAATTCACCCACGTAAAGCGGCTGCTATAAAGCTCGAAGTTGAGAAACTTCTGAAAGCCGACTTTATTTATTCGGTGGCTCTTATAGACTGGGTTTCCAATCCTGTCCCGATTGACAAAAAAGGAGGCACCATTCGTGTATGCGTTGATTATAGGGATATCAACAAAGCTTGTCCTAAAGACAACTTTCCTACCCCTTTCATCGATCATATTGTTGATGACTGCGCTGGAAGTGAAATCTTCTCTCTCATGGATGGTTTCTCCAGCTATAATCAAATTAACATTTCTCCCGAGGATCAACATAAGACTGCTTTTATTTGTCCTTGGGGTACTTTTTCCTATCAGAAACTTCCTTTTGGTCTCAAGAACGCTGGCGCAACGTTTCAACGTGCTATGTCTTATGCTTTTCATGATATCAATCACATCGTTCAACTCTATTTGGATGATTTACCCACTCATTCTATGCGCAGATTCGATCACCCTACCCACCTCCGAGCCATTTTGCATTCACTGTCGGTTCTATCGTATACGTTTAAATCCTCATAAATGTGTTTTTTGCGTAGAATCCGGTCATCTTCTAGGTTTTATCGTTTCGCGTCAAGGGATTCGGGTGGATCCTATTAAGGTTGAGGCGATCCTTAATCTCCCTCCTCCTTCTACACTTCGCCAATTGCAAAGTTTGCAGGGGAAAGAAAACTTTCTTCGTCATTTTATCCCAAATTATGTCGAGATAACTCATGGATTTACGCGGCTATTAAAGAAAGATTCTGAGTTTTTCTGGGATACCATTGCCAACAACGCTTTTGAAGCTTTGAAGTTGTCTCTAATGCTAGCTCCGCTTATCTTTCCCCCAGATTACAGTCGCGATTATTTCCTTTACCTTGCTGCCTTGGATTATACCATTGGCATGGTTCTCGTCCAAGAGGATGATGATCACGACGAACATGTTATTTACTACTCGAGTCGAAAAATCACGTCGACTGAAATCAAGTATCAACATGTCGAGAAACTGGCCTTGGCTACCGTTCAAGCTATCCAACGCTTTCGGCACTATATCCTCTCACGTAAGACTACAGTGATTTCACATTGCAACCCTATGCAACACATTCTGACACGTCAATTGCTAGGGGGAAAATACTCCAAATGGATTGTGATGCCCCAGGAGTTTGACTTGGAATTCAAATGCGCTAAGTCCAAGAAGTCCTTAGTTTTTGCTGAGTTGATATGCGACTTTCCCCATTCTGCAACGGAAAATGTAGCAGCTGATTCATTACCCGATGAATCTCTTTTCCTTATTAGCACTGATGAACTTTGGTATGGGGATATCATTATATATCTCCAAACCCAGAATTTCCAGCCAACTTTGTCCAGTACTGAACGACGTCGCATACGCTATCAAGCTTGTCAATACATTATACTCGGGGATACTCTTTATCGTCGGGGGATTGACTCTATTTTTCGAAGTTGTCTAACGTTCGACAAAGCTGAGAAAGCTCTGAATGACTGCCATTCCGGAGCATGTGGTGGTCATATGTCTGGGTATGCTACTACCCAGAAGATCTTACACGCAGGGTATTTTTGGCCTTCTTTGTTTAACGACTACATCACCGCCATTCAGAAATGCCATGCCTGCCAGACCTATAATCAGAAAATCCGGTCACATCCTGCTCCTCTTCACCCTGTGGTCTCAGTTGGTCCCTTTGCGAAATGGGGCATCGATTTCATGACATGTCACCCTCACTCGGTCGGGGGGGCATGGTTACATTATTGTAGCCGTTGATTACTTTACGAAGTGGGCCGAGGCGATGCCGACATTTGACAACAATGGAAAGACCGTAGCCTTATTTCTTTTTAACCACGTCATAGCTCGTTTTGGTGTTCCCCAAGCTATCATCACTGATCATGGTAGCCACTTTAGGAATTTTATGATGTCCGAACTTACTGAGANCTTTGCGAAATGGGGCATCGATTTCATGACATGTCACCCTCACTTGGCCGGGGGGCATGGTTACATTATTGTAGCCATTGATTACTTTATGAAATGGGCCAAGGCGATGCCGACATTCGACAACACCAGAAAGACTGCAATATTGTTTCTTTTTAATCACGTCATAGCTCGTTTTGGTGTTCCCCAAGCTATTGTAACCGATCACAGTAGCCACTTTAGGAATTTTATGATGTCTGAACTTACGGAAAAGTTGGGTCTTCGTCATGATAACTCAACACCCTATTATCCACAAGCCAATAGACAGGTTGAAGCAATCAACAAAGTTCTCATAACTATGCTCCAACAGATGATAGGAATTCATAAAAAAAGTTGGCACACAATGTTGTTTTCGACATTGTGGGCGTACTGGAAATCCGTCAAGTCCACTACTGGGTTTACACCTTTTCGGTTAGTCTATGGTGTGGAAGCCATTATCCCTATCGAATGCGAGATACCTTCTTTGAAACTAGCTGTTGAACTCCTACCCAACACTTCTGCTGAAGAAGAACGTCTATTGTATCTTATGCGATTAGAAGAAACTCAACGTGATGCCACCCTAGTCATAGAAGCTCAGAAAAAGTGTGTCAAGGCCCAATACGACAAGCATGTCAAGCCTCGCATTTTTTCTGAAGGAGATCTTGTTCTTCTCTATGAACAAGATCGAGATATGTTAGGAGCTGGGAAATTCGAACCCATGTGGCGAGGTCCTTATATCATTCGACGAGTTTTGGAAAAAGGAGCTTATGAGTTGGTAGATTACGATGGTATCCCTTTGAGTGAACCCAGGAATGGGTTGTACTTGAATAAGTACTATGCATAAATTCATCTGTGCACAAGTACTTGTATCATCTGTGCAGATCTGACAGATGAAGAACATTCAGAACCCGTCAGGAGAGAGGAAGGAAAAGCTGAAGAGCTTCGTTGGGGAGAACCTGAAACCTCAGAAACTACACAAACCATTGAAGTAAGTACTATTCTCCTTCTTGTTGATTCAGTAGTATTAAGAAATCAGAGTAATCCCAATCACCAGAATACCCAGAGCACTGTCAATAGTAGTCCACCACATATTCAGTCAGGAACCCTAGGAAGATCTATGGCAGATGAGATGAGGCTTCCTATATTTAGGGGATATGGATCTAATGATCCTGATCAACACTGGTTCCTATGTGAAGCCATATGAAATATTAAAAATGTCATTGATGAAGCTATCAAAAGAACCTAGTTTAGTACCACTCTAAGGGATCACGCACTGAGCTAGTACATGAAGCATGTCCAAGGACTTGTACAACCTAAGCCACTTAATCAGATTAAGAATGTGCTTATTGCAGAGTTCAAGAAACCCAATTCGGAGTCACAATGTATTACAGAGCTAAAAGAGATCAAACAGAAGGTGGCAAAACTTGTTTGGGAATTCGATCAAAGATTCAAAGCCTTAACAAGCCGATTGACTTTTCAGATCCCAGATGAATAGAACAAAGAATGGTTCATTGCTTCCCTCTTACTACACATCGGAGTTTCCCTGATGCAACAGAAGATTGCTTCGCAGTCTGAGCCGCTGGATATCACCATGAAGTTAGAATCAACCCCTATGGGAGAATCCATCTCAGGTATGAGTCAGCTAACTAGTTTGTCTCTGCAGGTCGAAGATATGAAGAAATACAAGGGAAAATATAAAAGAGAATACATCTGGTGTGTCATATGCAGATCAAAAGGCCATGACAAGGAACATTGTCCCCTATTCAATGAATACTTGGCTTCTGTATCTCCGATCCCTTTGAAGCAAGTCACCTTAAATTGGTGTGAGGTATGCAGAAACAAACATCACTCTGGTGAGTGCTACTACATGCAAAAGTATGTCCAGACACCTATAAATTTGTACTGTACATTCTGTAAGTTTGTAGGACATGATGATAGGGATTGTAGGGCTTACGATCCATGCATGAAATGTTGAGATATATATATATAATATTCAAGGTGAAGTACAACAAGAAGGTAACACTACACAGTATAACTCTCCTGGGAGAGGCAACTTCAATCCTCGCGGTGGATTCAAAGGAAGAGGACGAGGAGGAGGAATGGGTCAAGGTTGAGGATAGATAATTTGTTATAACTGCACACAACCAGGACACTTTGCAAGGGATTTCCAGAACCCTTGTACCACTTGTAGCTACTGCAGCTCGCTTGACCATGTTATAGAAGATTGTCCTATGCTGCTAGCTAAGCTTCAAGAAAGACGAGGACCTCAGCAGAACTCGCAAGTGAAACTGATATATGATGAACCTCGCAGAGAATACCTTAGAATTGTTGTTATAGCAAGAGGAGGCGTTGTTACAGGAGATGACAGAATGACCCAAGGGAAGACTACAAAAGATTTAGGAATCAGGAATGCTACACAGAAGACACAAATGTTTGATGAAAATAAAGGAAGACAAATATTTGAGGAATCCAGAAAAGAATTCAGAGGATACCAAGGATATTCATCAAAGACAATACCATAAGTGAGAGAATATGGAATGCCTCTGGAATTTGATCAATCTTCTTTGCCAAAAGAAGAAAAAGAGGTAAGCAAGATCATGGAATTTTTATATACTTGTATTAAGTTGATTCAGGATGAAAGCAATGTACAAGAGTTACAAAATTTAATCAGACAATATGAGCTAGGAAAGATAGACCCCTTACTAAATAGGGTAGTACACCAAATCAATAAGAAGAGAAGGACAAATAAGGAATTAATTTGAATGCTCAAATAGGAGAGTATGAGATAGATTATGTAGTCCTCGACTTAGGGTCGGAGGTCAATGTCATGACAAAGCAAACCTAGGCATTGATGGGAAAACCAAAGTTGATCTATTCCCCTATCAGGATTAGGATGGCCAATCAACAAGCTGTAAGCCCTTTTGGCAAATTATAACATGTCCCTGTGGACATTGATGGAGTAAGAACATTTGTAGATTTTGAGTTAATTGAAATAGTTTATGATAGTTGTCCTTACCCTACGCTGTTAGGAGTTGATTGGGCTTTCAATAATTCCACTGTGGTTGATTTAAAGAAAAGACGTATGAATTTCGAAAGAGATGGCCTTAGGGTCATTGCACCCTTAGATCCAAATGAAGGTCAGCGATACACAAAACCTATCAGAGAAGAAGACCATGCATATGCACTAGAAAATATATACAAGCTAACAACTAGACAATAAGATTACATTAATCCTATAGCCGATGGGAATCTGAGCTAGCGAAGTGAGAGAACATGTTCATCATATTCAGAAGAAGCACTGGAGAACTGGCAGAATAAAATGTATGAATTATCTACAAGAATATGTGATAGATTAACCAGAAAAGTTAGATGGATTGGCACAACAATAAGCAACTTACCCACCTTTGATGGTCTGAATCCTCTAGAAACCTTCTTGTTAGAATTTGAAGAAAGTGTACCAATACAACAGAGATTATTGGCAATGGATGAGGCCTTGAAAGACACACCAACAAGATGGTGGGGGACACATAAACATAGCATCATAGAATGGGTACAATGTTGTACCTTGATGACAACATGGTTCTCAGCACAAGTAGAAGGCTGCGAAGTTTGGTACACAGGTCGAAGTTTCCCAAAGGACCATGTGCAGAGTTGTGAGGAATCCTGGAGCAACATTCCTCAAGAACAATGGGTGCACAAATTCATTAACACGCTAGACACGACACCTATCAACTGGTACCTTCAAGTAGAGCTGCGCCTCATCACTATGGATGGGGAAGGTATGACTCAGAATTTTGTAACTACCTTCTTATTTGAAAGACAATTTACTTCATTAGACCAATAATTACAGATTGTGAGACAAAAGTATTCGAGGAGGAATCTAGCCTTCCTTTGGAACAAGAAGAGGATGAATGGACTGTGCCTCTCCAAAAACTGCAAGGCTTTTACAACATCAATGTTGATGAGGACAATGATCCTATGAAGGTGAAAATTGCAGAAAAAGAAGGCCAAAGAGACGTAGAAGGACCAGGAGTTGAGATACCATTTATTAGACAACCGATCAATCTTAAGAAGGTCAATATTGGAACAGAGAAAACACCAAAGTTTTCAAATGTTGGAGATTACTGGGATGCTGCCACCATTGACAAAATTACAGAGTTACTGGATGAATATCAGGACTTGTTTCCAACCAAGTTCACTAATATGAAGGGAATTAAAGGACCTATGGGAGAGATGAGGATTCCTTTAAATCCATATGGAAGACCATTTAAACAGAGAACTTACAGACTGAACCCTAAATATAAGGAAAAAGTGAAGATTGAGCTTGACAGAATGCTGGAAGCAGGAATCATAGAACCTGTCGAAGAGTCAGAGTGGATTATCCCTATGGTGGTACAAGACAAGAAGACATGAGAGATCAGGATATGCGTAGATCTCAGGAAGCTGAATGATGCTTGTTTGCATGACCCCTTCCCTACACCATTCACTGACGAAGTCTTAGATAATGTGGGAGGCCAAGAAGTATATTCGTTTACAGATGGATTTTCAGGATACCATCAGATCCAGATTTCCAAGGAAGATCACCATAAGATCACATTTGCAACAGAATGGGGATCCTACCAATACACAGTAATGTCATTTGGATTGAAGAATTCCCCAACCATCTTTTCCAGGGTGGTGGTCGAAGCATTCAGGGAATTTCTGCATAAATTTCTAGAAGCATATTTTGATGATTGGACTGTTTTTAGTTTATTGAAGAATCATATTGAATGTCTAAGACTAATCTTGGATAAATGTAGGCAGTGCCAAATTTCCTTGAAACTGAAGAAATGTATTTTATTTTCACCATTTGGAGTGTTGTTAGGTCATATCATATGCAAGCAAGGATTGCTGGTAGATCCATCCAAGATCGCCATTATAGTTGATCTACCCCCTCCTACTTTAGTTAAACAATTGCGCACTATATTGGGACACATAGGATATTACAAAAAGTTCATTAAAGGATATGCTCAGATTACAATGCCCATGGATAAGTTGTTGAAGAAGGATTGTCAGTTTAGTTGGACAAAAGAATGCCAACAGAGCTTCGACACACTGAAACAAAAAATGGTTACTGTGCCCATTCTAGTTTTCCCAGACTGGACCAAGGAGTTTCATGTGCATGTCGATGTGTCTTCCATTTCTTTAGGAGTTGTGTTAGAACAACTGGGAGGAGGATATATTGACCACCCGTTATCCTTTTCTAGCAGGAAGCTATCAACAACATAAATTAATTACACCACTACGGAGAGAGAAGGATTGGCCATGGTGTATGCATTGCATAAATTTTGCCACTACTTGTTGGGAGGACACTTTAAAATGTTTACTGATCACTCTGCCTTGAAATACCTAGTCAAAAATCTAGTGTTGGGGGGAAGGATATGCATATGGCTTCTGCTATTTCCAGAATATGACTTTGAGATTATAGTAAAGCCAAGAAGAATGAACAAAGGTCTTGACCACTTGTCGAGGTTGGAACATGGAGAAGAGCCAACCAGTTTGGAGGATGCACTACCAGATGCACAACTACTAGCCATTAGAAAGATCGATGATCACTTCATAGAGATATTCAAGTTCCTATCAATAGGAATGGCACCTAGTGAGTATACAATTCCTCAGAAGAAACAACTATTAGTGCACACTGTCGAATTCTCACTTATAGTTGGACATCTATACAAGATGGGACCTGATGAGATATTAAGAAGATGTGTTATGGAGGCAAAATGACCATTGATCCTCGTAGAATCTCATGAAGGCATCACATGAGGGAATTATGAAGGAAAATCAACTGTGCAGAAGGTTCTGAGAATTGGCCTTTGGTGGCCTACCTTACACAAAGATGCTAAAGACTATTCCAGAGCTTGCAATGTATGCCAAAGAGTTGGGAAACCATCTAGAAGAGATGAAATGCCATTGGAACCACAACTGAACCTACAAGAATTTGAGAAATGGGCCATTGATTTCGTTGGACCTATAAACCCACCAGGAAAGCACACAGGAGCAAGGTACATAATTACAGCTACATAGTACTTCACTAGATGGGTCGAAGCAAGAGACGTTAAGGACTATAGTGCAACTACAACTGTGCACTTCATATTTGATGACATCATAACCAGACTTGGATGCCCAAATATCCTTATGAGTGATCAAGGAACACATTTCATCAATAAGATAGTTGAAGCCTTGACTGAAGAATTTTCAGTCCACCATCAGAAGAGCACATTGTACCATCCACAAGCAAATGTGACAGTTGAAGCATTCAACAAGATTTTGGAAACAACGCTAACCAAGATTTGCAGTGTGAATATGGATGATTGGGATTTAAGAGTACCAACAGTATTATGGGCCTATAGAACTACTTTCAATAAATTAACAATGCAGACCCCTTTCAAGTTGGTATATGGTCTCGAAGCTATTGTTCCAATGGAATATTTGGTACCAAGCCTAAGAATTGTTGCCTTTACAGATATGGATGACACTGGCATTATTCAAGAGAGGCTTTCACAGCTGGTTGAACTAGATGAAGATAGATTCATTGCAGGATTCCATCAGCAGGTACAAAAGGAAAGTGAGAAGGCCTATCATGACAAGCACATCAAGAAGAAGGCATTCAAACAAGGTGATATAGTACTAGTATATGACAACAAGTTCATAAAACATCCTGGGAAGTTTCGAATGTATTTGATAGGGCCATACAAGATCACTTATGTTAGAAAGGGAGGAGTTTCTTAATTGAAGACGTTGAATGGAGAATGGAAGGAAGGATTAGTGAATGGGAGCTGGTTGAAATTATACTATGACAACCCACTACCCCACAATTCTCAATAAATGTAAGAAGAAGTAGGTCTAGGTACCAGGTGTAGTTGAAACTAGATACCAGACACATAAAATACAGTCTACACAAGGGGAATAGAGGAGGCATCGAATAAAAATTAGAGGTTTCACTGCACAGTCTAGAGTCGAAGTAAAACAAGAAGCTCAGATCTGAAAGTGCCTTGGGACGAGTCATAGGTGAGTTTTGGGGGCCTGTTGGCCCTTGATTATGTAAGTATGTGAAGATCAAGGAATAAAAGAGAGAATGCGAACTTCGCAGAAGACACAGTGACTGTTACTGGGTTGAAGTGAGCAAAAGAGCAGAAAAGATGGAGAAAAGCTCGAGAAATCAAGTCATTGGATGAGGAAATAGAGGATGACAGATAAGAAAGGAAGAAGGATCTTGGACAACTTAGCAAGAGAAAAAATCCACCATTGGATGCTTTGGAGCACTGTGCGATAAGGAAGGAAAGACAGGCTGGAGAAGCCCTGAAAATATGGGTCAAGGTGACCTAGGGTTTTAGACACCTAGGGTTTTGGTATCTAGGGTTTTGGACACCTAGGTTTTGGCTTAAGGATGTCAGTGAGCTATTGTAATGTATAAATAAAGGTGAAGAAGACCTGGGTTGGGTTGGTGTCAACATTGTCATTTTTGTTATTGATCGATCTAGTTGTTGTTGGGAGAGATTGTTGTTGTGAGAGAGAGAGAAGTGATAAGAGTGAGAGCCTTATGGTATTGTAAGATATTCAACTGGGTGCAAAGATCAACCCTGCAGCTAGGTGCACAGGGAGGGGAGAGAAAGAGAGGAGAAGAAAGAAGATCTTCTAGCTAAGAGTGCAGACAAGAACTGTATTCTTTACCTTAATATATTAGAGCACAATTATGTGGAAGTAGCCCTAGAGAGAGGGTGAACCACATACATATTGTGTTGTGTGTGATTGGTATTTTATCTATGTCATTGATATACTGTGATTGTATTATTGTTTTAGATCTGATAAGTAGATGTGCAAAATAGATCTAAGCTGATAAGTGATATATTAATGTTGTGTTGTTCTTGTGTTAAATCCACTTGATCTTCCCTTTGGTTGTAGACATGTTTTTCCTGCAACCCCCTCATAACTGCTTTGGGTGAGACTGCATCTGCTTCGCAGGAGTTTCTGAAAGGGCTAGTAGTTAGGGCTTGTTGGTGCGCTCTTGGAGCTGAACCCTGGGTCTGCCCCTATGCCAACATATATGCCACAACATCATTAGACACGCATATGATTTATGTGGCTATGATGTTATGTATAATTTTCAGGAAGCAGAGCTCTGCTCACTTCCTGTTACCATGGGTACCTATCATGCATGAAGTAGCAGAAGGATACTCTTTCAACTGGGCCAAGATATTATCGGACAATCTGGCCAAGGAAATCATAGAGTATTAGTCGATGAAGGACAAACGACAACCTTCCCCTTTCTACATGTCGGCATACATTATGGATGCCATTTGTTTCATGATTCCTTTCCCTCTGATGAGTTGGAGATGGACCCCGACCAACACCGAGCCCATCCATTTCTATCACTCCAAGATGTGGGAGGATAAAGCTCGAGATTTATTTTATGAAATATGTCATTACGTAATGGTGTCGATGCATATCTCCCTCTCTGTTTTCTCGCCTCCTAGGAGTTTAGACAGGATCATGGCCAACCTGGGGAAAATAGTAGACTGGTATATTGAGGAGCATTTTTCCTACATCAGGGTTTTTGGGTGTTCAATTCCCCCACATGCTTTACCAAAGTTTTTACCAGATCAACTGGTGTGCCGAGAGGTAGTATATCAAACTGTGACAGGGGGGGTCAATAAAAAATTGAAAGCGACCCAGAAAAAGGTATGGCCAACCTTCCTGCTTTAGGTTGGTATGTTTTCGTTGCAAGATTTCGTCCATGATTTCGTCCATTTGAAAGTAGAGGCTTCAACTCTCGAATACGTCAAGCTAGTCAATATTGAGTTTAAGAGGCACGATCCCTAGAATATCATGGAATATCACATGGCTCTATACAATATAAAGAAGTATGTACATGAAGTTTCCCTACAGGATGAAATATTCTAGGGAGCCAGGTCATACCAAGAAGTGTTGAGCAGGGTCCCAGCTCTAGCTCCAGATGAATTAGCCAGTTTCTATAATTTCCAAAGGAACATAAGGAATAGTTTTCCTAAGGTCTTACAAGGAGAGGCTAAAACACCTCCATCTACACAGGAAGATACAACTCAGGGTTTAGAGGCAGGAAGTTCCAGCGAATAGGATACTCAGGAGGATCCAAAGAAAACTAAAGTTTCGACACAGAAAGTGGATATTGCATTATCAAATCCACCTGGTAATTAAGAAAAAGCTCAATTTGAATCTTTGATAATAAAAAAAGGGACGGGACACATCACCATCCACACCAAATAAACCATATACCAACATAGCAGAGCAACAACCATACACCAATATAGGTAGCCCCATCATGTCATTAACACCTTTATAGTCAATTCAAGGAAATCCAAATGTCGAAGTCATATTTGTAGAGGACCTTACTCTGATTTCAGCAGAATAAATGCCTCCCTCAGACTTCTTTTTCAACAAGAAGAGGAGGCCCATAGTCAAAAGAGAAACACATAAAAAATATGGTGCAATAGTCAAACGTCAAAGGATGTTGTATGATGGGCAGGGCCTAGATGATACATATTTTGTAGGGATTTGGCAGGCTCATTGGGTGCCTTCGCCATGACCAATTAGTGTTCGGTAGAAAACCTAGCGGAGCAACTGAAACAAAGAAATCTGTTAGTAAGGCAGTTGCAAGACCAGATGATAACCATGGAAAAAGATGTGAGAAACCAGATGAATAAATATTTCGAACAAGTCAGAGCTAGTGATAGACAACATATTCAACAACTCAAAACTAACCTTGATGAATTGTATAAAAATTCACAAGTCAATAGAGAATTAGCCACTCAATAGGAATAATTGATCAATAAAATTCAGGCCAAGATAGATTTAAATGAAGGTAGAACAGTGGATATGGAAGCTTTCCAAGATCATGCACTAGAAGTACATGAAAATATGGAATCCTCCTAGATAGATATTTTTACGAAAGTGGAAGCCATTCAAAATTGTGACTGGGTGGTAGACCTCTCCCTGAATAACATTTACATTAAGGAAAGAGAATCCACTACAGCCCGGGCCAAATTTTAGGATGTTGTCTTACTAAAACCAAAATATGATGTACCAGAGGTTCCTCAATTGTCTCTTTCTGAGAAAACATGAGGCGACATAATTTTGAAGGCCTGGGAGACAAATATGGTCAAAAGAAAAAGATTAGCCAGAGAGGTAAATAAATCTTGTGAAGAAGCATTGTCTTCACTAGACAAAGGGTTACTTTATGTTGAAGGATATAGTATCGCCGAGGCCCTGGGGCATATTGACATAGAAAATAATCAACATAATTCTAAGACAAGCAAAGAAGAAGTCCATACCACCATCCAACAAATGAATTAAATCGATCTTATCCAAATAAAAAAAATGGATAATAGATCCCAATTTGCAACTAGAAGCTACATCTTTTGGGGAAAAGAAGATACATGATAGGTTGCCTCATATAGAAAAGAAGATGTACATATTTGAAGCAAATGAAACAACATAAACTTATGGGTTGGTAGTACAGTTAGTAAGCATATGTATCCAGTGTGTCGAATATGGAAAAGAAATCACATATGGAAACCAGTAAGACAACAGGTACACACTACTCATACAGATCATGATCAGATGCCAACTATTTCCAACCTAAAGGAGGAGAAGAAATGTCTCTTCTAGCATGCGAAGAGACAAAGGAAATGTTAATGGAACCTTTCAGTTTTGTATATTGTAATATTTACTATTTTTAAACTATGAGAAGTCCAATCGCTGGGTTGAGACCATTTTGTATAAATACATACATTGGAGACTTATTTCAGGCTGCTTCTTGCCGATTGTAACAGAGAAAACTCTCATTATAGAGTATTAATACAAGTACAACCAAAGATTCCAAGTTTTGTTCAAATCTGGGTTATGTGTTTCTTTTGTCTTCCATTTCTCAATTTTCCTTATGTATTCCTAAATAAATGTTTGATTCAAATTTAGTACAACGACCACTTTAATATTATTGTATCAGTGACTTATTGAGTAAGTATCTTTTCCTCTATATTTACTGTGAGTAATACAAGACCTACTTGTTGTGTGGTTTACTGTATTTTTATGCTTTATTCAAGGTTATACAAATCTATTTTCTTCTACTGCAACAAGGTGGGGCTCTTCTGTAATTGATGCCTTGCTTTGTTTCATAGTTTTGTAATTTTCCTTCACTTCATTTATTATTTTGATTTTGAATCTTATATGAAATATGGACTCTGTGCTGCTACATGGTTAATTTTGTTAATGTTTAAGACATTATTATAGTTCTTTGCATTTCAATGAATAAAAAAAACATAAGATAAGATCATTGAGAAATACACAATCACAAGAGACACATCATTTATCCTGGGAAACCCTCATGGGGTAGAAAACCCAACAAAACTTCCTTAATATAGATAGCCAATACAATGACAAGAGATAACTCAAACAAGTACATAAATTCCTCTCCTAAAGATGGGCCTCTCTCTCTCTCTCTCTCTCTCT
>SNQJ01S0154845.1:17537-37906 GCA_010110895.2 Picea sitchensis
AAACTTAGAGTCTTGTCAACACACTCTTTGCAGACCTTCACTGTACTCCTTGCAGGAATTTCTCAGGACGAGAAACAATTGAAACTCATACTCTCCCTCTCACGGACTTCATACATTCAACATGAAATCACACACATAAGCATTGAAACAAATGCATAATAGATCATATAAGAAAACTGTAAACATACCATTCAATAGATGCAAACAATAACCATCAATATACCATGAAATTGAATCAAAGCTTTCATATATTAATTCAAGTGCTCCTGTACATGGGTTCCATAGCAACAAATATCTGCTTATACAACTTCTACAATCTCTATTCTTCCCTATTCTCCTATTCTCTTTCTCTACAACTCTTACAATGAGAATCATCTTACAATACAATACATATGAGGGAGATTTCTAGAGTTTTCCCTCCTACAACTCTAACTATCTAATCGAATTAAAGTCTACAACTACTTTACATTTATTACATTAATTGCCTCCAACAAACAGATGAGAGAAACCACTCAAGATCTACGTTACAATATCCAAACCATAAAAGAAAAAATATCTTCCTAGATATTACATTAATGTTTTATCTTTTCAAATTCAAAACGTCCTCAAAACACGCGCTAGTGCATATCCAACTGTCCTTCCACTTTGCGCTTACTTTGCTGGCGATGCTCCTGCATCATACTCCTCTGGCTGAAAAATTCATGAACTCCTATTCATGAGCTCTTGCACCATCTGTCCATGCTTTTGAATCTTCGCTTTTCTTTCCCAACTGACATCTTCAATCCGGTGTCCCTTCCATTTTATTAGAGATTCAAAATAGGTCTTTCTCTGGGTCTTCTTGCTAACTCTCTGATCAATGACCTTTTCCATCTACGGATTTTCAGCTACAGGCATCTGTTTTACCCACTGAACTTCCTATTGATTCTCTTCCCCATCTACTTCATCTACTCTGTAAGGATACAGATCTTCTATGTTGAATATGGGTGATATGCCCACATCATCTGGCAATTTTATCTCATAAGCATTTGCCTCAAATTTTCTTAGAATTTTACACGGTTCTATCTTTTTCATTTCCAGT
The DNA here is from genome assembly GCA_010110895.2 of Picea sitchensis. Classification (NCBI taxonomy): domain Eukaryota; kingdom Viridiplantae; phylum Streptophyta; class Pinopsida; order Pinales; family Pinaceae; genus Picea; species Picea sitchensis. The sequence goes on from SNQJ01S0154845.1 coordinate 18,616, forward strand.
TTATTATATGTTCCTCTTGGGAATCTTTCCTTTCTAAGGTGTGATAATACTAAATCTCCCACTTCAAATTGAATCTCTCTTCTATGTTGATATTCTATGCGCTTATATTCCTAGTTGGAATTCTGCAACCGCTCTTTAATCTTATTATGGAGCTCTTGCATTTCCGTTGCAAAATCTTCCGCTCCAGCACTTCTAAATTCACTTTTCTCTAAGTCCCTCAACTTAGATACACCTCTTGGCTTCATTCCATACATTATCTGGAATGGGCTCTATCCTGTGCTCCAGTTAGGTGAGTCATTATAAGCAAATTTCAGTTGCGGCAGAATCTGATCCCACTGACTGTGATGTTCAACTAATAAACTCCTCAATAAGTCTTCTAAACTTTGATTTACTACCTCAGTCTGTCCATCCATCTAAGGGTGATATGTTGACCAACAAATTTGGTATCTCGATCTGAAGCAATACTCTTGGGTAAGACATGAAGTCGAACAACTTCTTTGAAAAATAGGTTTGCAATGTGTGTTGCATCATGGGTTTTTGGAAATGGAATAAAATGTTCCATTTTTGAGAATCTGTCGACTACCACAAATATGGAATAACAACCTCTTTGTGTCCTTGGCATTCCTAACACAAAATCCATGCTTACCGCGTCCCACGGCCTCACTGGTACTGGAAATGGTTGATACAATCCTGTACTCTGTCTTTCCCCCTTTGTGTGCTGGCAAATTCTACATTTGTTGACAAATTTCTAGGCATCTGTCCTCATCCCTGGCCAATAATATAAATTGTTCAGTTGCACGAATGTCTTATCATGGTCTAAGTGTCCAACCAATCCTCCTCTATGTTTTTCCTATAGAAAATTCGCTCTCATAGAACTCTTCAGAATACACAACTGATTTCCTTTGAATAATAATCCATTCTGAATTAAATATTCAATCCATTGGCTTATGTCTCTCAGAATAGGATTCTCACATGCTTCATAAGCGTCCTTAATATCTGAATCATCTCTGTAAATGTCCTTAAGGCTATCAAAATCTAAGGTCTTCACGCGAAACTCTTGCAGAATCAAACATTTCATGTTGAATGCATCAACAACCTTGTTAGCAGTTCTAGAAATGTGCTTTATAACAAAAGTAAAGTTCTGCATAAATTCAACCCATTTCGCATGTTTCTGGTTCAATTTCTCCTTTCTGGTTACAAATTGTAAAGCATGGTTGTCGCTGTACAAAACAAACTCTTTCGGAACCAAGTAGTGCCTCCATTTCTTCAACACCTGTATGATTGCATAAAACTCCTTGTCATACGTGGAATATTTCATCTTGGCATAATTGAGTTTCTCACTAAAGTATGCAACTGGGATATTGTCTTGACTTAAGATTACTCCAATCATAAATCCACTTGTGTCACATCTTACTTGAAATGTTTGACTAAAATTTGGTAGAACTAGAACTGGTTGTCCAGTTATCGTCTCCTTCAATAACTTGAAACTTTTCTCTGCTTCCTTTGTCCAATTAAAATATGTATGTCTTTTCTTGACTGTGTCCATCATTGGCGCATAAATTCCACTAAAATTTATGATGAACTTCTTGTAAAAACTAGCTATTCCATGGAATCTTCTGACTTCAAAGATATTCCTTGGAGACGAACATTCTTTGATCACTTTTACCTTCTTAGGTTCAATCTTCAACTCATTTGAAGAGATCACAAAACCCAAATAAATGAGCTCTTTCTTCATGAAAGATGACTTCCTCAAATTTATCAGAAATTTCTCTTGTTGCAACCTCCTGATCACTAGAGTTAGGTGTTTGAAATGTTCCTCCTCAGTGTTACTGAAGATCAATATATCATCAGGATACACAATTACAAACTTTCCAATGAAATCCTTTAACACTTCGTTCATTAATCTCATAAAAGTACTTAGCGCATTTGTCAAACCAAACGGCATGAAAAGCCATTCATACAGCCCTTCATTCGTCTTGAATGTTGTCTTCCATTCATCACCTTCCCTCATTCTAATCTGATGATATCCGCTTTTCAAATCAATTTTTGAAAAAAAAAATGCTCCACTCAAGAAATCCATCAAGTCATCCATCCTCGGTAAAGGAAATCTATACATGATGGTGATTTTGTTTATAGCCCTCGAGTATGTACACATTCTCCATCCACCATCCTTCTTTGGACTTAAAATTGTTGGTACAATGCATGGACTCAAGATTTCTCTAATCAACACTTTGTTCATCAAACCCTGGACTTGCTTCTTGACCTCTTCATTCTCCCGCGGCGTCAATATGTGCGCTTCTTTGTTTGGTAAACTTGCTCCTAGTATAAGGTCAATGTGATGGCTTATACTCCTGATGGGAGGAAATGAACAAGGTAAATCATCCACCACTATATCAGCGAAATTCTCAAGCATTTCTTGAATTTCCTCCGGTAGATCATCTATCGAAGTACTGGTCAAGATGACTCTAGGTTTCCTCACCACAACAAACAACATGTCTTCTTCTTTTCTGACTTCATCCAGAAGTTCCTTCCCACTCATGAGAAGTATAGTATTGCTTGTTTCTTCTTTCAACTTCTTGTCTTCAATCGTAAGGAACATATGCGTCCTACCATTTTTCTCCAAGGTGTACGTGTTCTTTCTCCCATCATGAACAACATTTTTGTCATATTTCCATAGTCTCCCCAACAAAATATGACAGACATGCATGGGAATAACATCACATAAGATCTCATCTCTATATCCCCCTATCTTAAATTCAACTAAACATTGTTTAGTGGTTGTTACCTGGTGTCCTTTTTGCAACCATGAAACCTTGTATGGCCTCGGATGTGCAACTGTCTCTAATTCCATCTTCTCCACCATTTCTATGGATACTAGATTATCTGTACTTCCATTGTCCACTATCACCTTACATACCCTATCCTTGGTCTTGAAAGAAGTTCTAAACAAACTGTTTCTCTGGACTGGATTCTCTATCTCCTTCTTTGGCTTCAAAAGAATTTTCCTCATCATTAAGGATCTTCGACCTTCTGCATCTTTTGCCTCAACATTTCTCCTTTACGCTTCTGAATTGTGAGCTTCGCCTCCTCCATCTATTTTTCTATCAAGACATTCAAAATATTTGTTTCCAATCTTTCCACAGACAAAACAATTTATTTCACCTCCTCTGCCTCTTCCTCTTCCTCTTTCTCGAGGAAAAGTGTTCTTATCAGCATATTGTCTTCCTTGTGAACTTCCTCTCCTTTCTGGGTGGTTATGAGGTTTCTTTTCTTCATCCTTGGGCTTCTGTACTCTGTCCTAGGCAATTTCTTTTCCTCTTCTCTAACTTCTACCACTACCCCTTTGACCTTGCTTTCGAGCCAAATTTACTTCAGCCTTTGAAGCAATTTGATAAGCATCTTCCACATTTTTTATTGTTACCATGTTTATCTCATCTTGAATTTCATATCTCAAGCCATTCATGTATCTGGCGACCTTTTCATCATCACTCTTGTGATGACCAGATCTGATGTTGAGTCTGTAAAACTCCTTAGTGTATTCCTTCATTGTCATCCCCTTCTGTCTCAAATTCTGCATTCTTCAAAACAGATTGATTTTATAATCCATGGGTATAAACCTGGCTTTCATCTTTGCGACCAGCCTATCCCATCTTTTGATTCGTTGTTTTCCTTTGCAACGTCTGTCAGCCTACAACTCATCCCACCAAAGTGTTGCATTCCCTTTCAGTCTAGTGATAGGATTTTTAACTTTCTTATCTTCTTCGATATCTTCATAATCGAAGTACTTATCTAGAGCTCTAAACCAATCTAGCATCTCCTGAATGTCCAATTTGCCTTCATACATCGGGATGTCCATTTTTTCTCTAGCCCCTATTCTTGCAACATCTTTGAATAGACATTCCTCTACAACATCTTCGGCTCNTACAACATCTTCGGCTACAACTTCTTCTTCTTCAGGTCTGGCTTCATTTTCATTTTCGAAATCATTGACATCTCTGGTATCAATTGTTTTCCTATGTGCTGTCTCCATAACATCCAATCAAGCATGAAGTTCTCACGTTTCCCTTTCCACGGCTAGATCAGGCATCGATCTATCTTGACGTCTTCTGAGCAACATTGTTTAATTTTTTTCCACACAAAATTCAAATCACAACTTGCCTTCTGTCTCCCTTGCTTACAGAAAATAATTATTGTAAGCTTTGATACCACCTGACGCAACACCCCTACCTCAGCAGGCTTTGCGTGACCTCCTGGTCTTGGATCGTTCTATCCCCTTGAGTCGAAATGATTCTCTAATTCCCAGTTGGAATCCTCGACACATATAACCACAGGTCTTTTGTAGAAATTACGTTTGTGCGAACAAGCACATGGTGTGAACCTCCCTCTGCGTGACCAACCGATGTGACCAAAACCTTTTCCCGAAAGAGTGTTTCAGGTTTCGCGACTTCACGATCTATGATGCGAGTCCCTCTGACTCCTTCAATCCCCGAAACCCCAAAATGGGCTAACGAGTCCTCAGCTCCTCCCTTATGCCTCAACCATGTGACCTCAGTCACGTCCTAGGGTCCACCTCCGAGCGCATCGGGATTTCGCGACTTGGGAGTTCACGATACAATGCTCCTCCTTTTCCCCAAAGTCCGAACTCGTGACTTATTTGTTGCGGATTGACGATCTAGATCCTTCTACGATCTGATGGCCCAGATCCCATCGAGATTTGTCAAATCAGGATTTTGTGACTCTTGACTTCACGTCACAACTTTGTCCACACTCCTGAATTTCGAAATGTTGAAATTCAAAGCACTAGATCAATGACTCTCATTGATCCAGATTTAACGACTATTCTCCCTCCTGAGCTTCTAAATGCTTAAGGACTCTCTCCTTAACCCTTTCTCTAATCTGCAAGATCCAACGGTCCACGAAAAATCGGTAATTCTCCCTCCAAGAGTTTCAACCATTCGTTTGGGTTCTCAAAGACTTTTCACCAAATAATTCGATATCTTTCCTCCTGAGCTTGGTTTTCTATGAAGCAACTGTGAACCTCGTCCTTCCTTTGAAACCTTCAAAGTCTCTATCCTTCTTGAGCTTGGTTTTGGCTACAAACTCAAGGGTTCTAGGGAATCCTACATGCACTCCTTGCAGCCTTCATGATAATCACTGATTATCTGACATCTTCCTCTTCTGCGCACTCCCTGCAACAGAAATCCTTCAACCACTCGCTTGGGTTGGAAAAGTATAAGACTTCAACCTGCCTATGCACTCCTTGCACGACTTTGTGCTATACTCACACTTATACTGGTATGAGAACAACAATGTCTCTCCTGAGATTTTCTGAGGTAAAACTCATAGTCTTGTCAACGCACTCTTTGCGGACCTTCACTGCACTCCTTGCAGGAATTTCTCAGGACGAGAAACAGTTGAAACTCATACTCTCCCTCTCACGGACTTCATACATTCAACATGAAATCACACACATAAGCATTGAAACAAATGCATAACAGAGCATATAAGCAAACTGTAAACATATCATTCAATAGATGCAAACAATAACCATCAATACACCATGAAATTGAATCAAAGCTTTCAAATATTAATTCAAGTTCTCATGTACATGGGTTCCATAGCAATAACTATCTGCTTATACAACTTCTACAATATGTGTTCTCCCTATTCTCCTATTCTCTTTCTCTACATCTCTTACAACGAGAATCATCTTACAATACAATACATACGAGGGATATTTCTAGAGTTTTCCCTCCTATAGCTCTAAATATCTAATCGAATTAAAGTCTACAACTACTTTACATTTATTACATTAATTGCCTCCAACAAACAGATGAGAGCAACCGCTCAAGATCTGCGTTACAATCTCCAAATCATTAAAGAAAAAATATCTTCCCAGATATTACATTAATGTTTTATCTTTTCAAATTCAAAACGTCCTCAAAACGTGCATTGGTGCATATCCAACTGTCCTTCCTCTTTGCGCTTGCTTTGCTGGAGATGCTCCTGCATCATTGAACAATATGCTTTAGATGTTGATTTTAAAGAGGTTTATGCAACTTTGTGTCATTCTAAGCAAGTTGAGGAATTGGATTACCATGTGCATGATAAGATTTTGTATCATCTTGGAAAGCTATGTATTCCATAGGGTGAAAGAGTCAACATCATAATTGAAGTTCATTCTTCTCTTATTGTTGGTCACTTTGGTGTAGGCAAGACAATGGCTAATTTGTAAAGGTATTGCTATTGGCCTAAAATGAATGAAAGTGTTTCAAGATATGTAGGAGGATGTTATGTGCTACAAGTAAACCTGGCAATAGAAATTTGGTTTTGTATACTCCACTTTCGGTTCCTTCTCGTCCTTGGGAAAAAATTTCCATGGACTTTGTAGGAGGTCTACCTATGTCTAAAAAGAATCATGATTATCTTTATGTTTTGGTTGACCGTTTCAGCAAAATGTCTATTTTGATGCCTTGTAAGAAGCAAGTTACTACTGAGCAAATGACACAAATGTTCTTTCAACATGTTTGAGTACATTTTGGGTTGCCTAGATCCATTATTTCTTATCGCGATTCTCAATTTATTGAGAACTTTTGGTCAAGATTATGGGCACTCATGGACACTAAGATGAAAAAGAGCACAACTTTTCATACACAAACTGATGGTCAAACATAAGTGGTTAATAGAATAATAGTGCATCTTCTTCGTGGTTATTGCAGCAAGCATCCTAAGCTTTGGGATGAGCACTTACACTACATTCAACATGCTTACAATGGGGCTAAGTACTCTTCGACTCAAACATCTCCATTTGAGGCATGTTTTGATTATTTTCCAAAATCTCCTTTAGAATTTATCTTTAGGAAAGACATTGCTATTGATGGTCAATATGACATTGATAAGGAAAGGAATTTAGTTGGTGCATCAAATGGTACAAGAACAGTTGGAAAAGAGCCAAGCCAAGTATAAGACAAGACATGACAAGCATTGTGTTGATCACAGTTTCCAAGTTGGAGATGAAGTTTGGCTTTACATTAGCAAAAAGAGGCTTAAAGGAGAAGATAAAAAACTAAAACCAATTAGATATGGACCTTTCAAGATTCTTGAAAAGATTGGTAACAATGCCTTCCGTTTGGATTTGCCTCCTTATATGCAAATTCATGCAGTTGTCAATGTTGAGAATTTGAGATTGTATGAGCCTCCTTTGATTGATGTTCAAGAAGAGCATGTTCGGATTCCTTCTATAGATGATTTCTTACCAAAATATCTTTCAGAACTGCATGAAGATAGAATCCTTGACAGGAGAATGAGAACTTCAAAACGAGGGAATGTGTAATACCTTCAAGTTGGTCTTAAAGGAACAAATCCAAGCAAGGCCAAATGGATTGAGGTTGGAAAGGTGAGGGAACTATACCCTCATCTTCAAATAGATTGAAAGTAGTCTTTTGGAGGTCCAAAAGCTTCCCAATGGGGAGGAGTGATACAGGGGATCAAAATATGCTCAAAAATCAAAGTGCTCACGATCCCAATGAAACTTGAACGGGTTCAAACATACGTCGTATGAGAGAGATATCACATGTTGTCCTCTTTTCCAAACTGACAACATTTTGTTGATTGTACAATTCGTACAGTGATGACGTGGCAAGTCCGTATTGCTGATGTGGCATGGTCATATTGCTGGCGTGGCATCTGACCGTACTAACATGTGGCAGGTGGTCGTACTGACACATGGCAAGTGATGACGTATGGTTGTGGCACATGGCAGGTGGTTGTACTAACACATGGCAGATGACTGGCATATGAGTTGTACCTATCGGTGGAGACATGTGGCATGTAGGAGGACCAATGATATGGTGCCACATGGCCCAAACATTTGATGGCTGGCCTTGATATGATAAGGGCCAATTATGTTCTTGTCAAATTTTTTCCGATCATAAAATTTGGTCATCCATAAGCATCTGATTACAGAGTATATAATATTCTGCAATGATGTATTTTAAATGCAAAAGTTATACATCCCAACCTACAAAGCATTTAAAATACTCTATAACCACATTCTTATTCTTACTACTAAATTCGTCCCACTAAATTTCTCTGCGCGTCCATCCATGGAATTTCTCCTCCCAATGATCGAAGATTTGAAGGGCTCGTATTGCACTGAGGAATAGTACAAGTGCATAGAATTCAATAGATATGACTGTTCTCCAACATAATTTATTTGTCAAACTAAATTTCTCGTCGTCGTCCATCCAGTGATCAAAGATTCAAAGGGATCAAGTGTAAATGTCCCCGTACAATAAGTGTAAATGTCGTCGTAGGTGCATCTATGGCAAGTTTGTCATATATGTCATCAATAAATATCGAACCACAAAGCATTTACCAGTGTTTGGCAAAATACCAATTAAATGTAGTATATGGACTGTTAAATTTAATATTCAATTTTTTTGTAAAATCTTGGCAATATTTTCGTATATTCCAATTAAAAAATTTGGCAATATGTAATATGTAGTATATACCAATAAAAAAATTTGGCAATATTTTGGTAAAAATATTTAATTATTTATTTTTTTTAATGAAGTTTCTATAAAATTTGGATTATTTTAAAAATAAAATAAATTTATTTTATAGAATTTGGGTTTGTTCTAAGATTGTCTCTGCATGCATAGTCTTAATTTTCTATGTTTTTTTTAAATTTTCCAACAACTACTAAAAGTAATTGTTGGTGAAATCATAATTTTACAAACATTTTTTAATGCACAAATATATTCAAATTCAAGGCCCTCAAAAGCCCATGACACTAGAACATATAATCTCAACCATAGAAAAACATTTTTTAAAGCACAATTTTCTCAATTTCCAACGAGTTTTTGGGAAAAACTAGAAAAAACCTTCCCAAAAAAAGATAAAAACTAAGAGAACATGTTTTTTCTCATGTCTTTCAATGAGGTATGCATGGACATTTAGCACACAATATTTTGGGTTTTATCCAAATATGTGTTATGAACAACTATCACATCTTCAATGAATACTTCTCCTATTCTTTGATTGTTCAACTCCTCTATTGAGACAAAATTCTAAGTTGCATCGCTGCATCATTGTATATCAATTACAGAAAACAAGCAATGTGAAGAACAATTTCCATATATTTCTTTCCCAATTGCACAATTTACATTTTTTTATACATACCTTTCCAATTGCTTCTGTTGCACATGGATAGTTGCTTCACATGTCCCTGTTACTCTTGACTCTCCAACATCAATTGTTGCAATTCCAAGTATACCTATTTCGCTTGAACTAAGCATAGCAATTTGCAAATTGCATAAGCACCTGGCGATATTTGTTTGTCATGTGTACAAGAGAGTGTTTATAAATATCTTCCTATGTATTGGTCTCTATCGCAATGTGTATATGGAAAATAGTTTATGGAAATTTACCTATGACTCTGTTGCTAGGAGGATGTGTGTGAAGAACTTGTACTAATACTTCCCTGGCTTGTCCAACTTCTCCTGCTTGCAACATGGAAAATGTGAACGCTAAGCACATACAATATATTCTATATTATGTTTACATTGACATATGCCCCTCTTTTTTTCTTCACCTTCTTTTTTTCCGAGATATATATCAACTATGCAACACACAAAAGCACATTGCACACCACACAGTAAATAGCACCGCAAAACTGTTACTTATATGTACAATATTAAATTGCGAAAATGCGGACAAATGCAAAATATTTGCGAAGTGTAACAAACTCCATGATGAACATTGACTCTTTAGCAATGTCCATTGCAACAAACTTGTATTGTTTCTATAATATTTATATGCATTTGCACAATACCTAGAACCAGATCTTGTAATTCAAATGCATCAACAATGAGCAATCAATGCCAAAACCATTGCACGATCTTATGGAATTGTAAAAGTATTGGACCATGACAGAAAACATTTAAGTGGTTCAAAAGCAAACACAGAAAGAATAACAGTAACCTGGCACCCAACACAAGATTTTAGAGGTAGGATCTTTCACTTTGTTATATGGTAGCAAATTCCTCAAACACCCCAGAATTTTTTGATGCATCCAGTAACTCGATTTCACCTGGTACACATTAGAAAAATAACAGTTGTAAAGATGACGATAGTGAAGTGTTAACGACTCACCTACTATAACGTGCACAGGTTGAATTCATTATGAAGTCTCAAATAATTCCACGAATTACCATAGCATACCACCATCTCAACACATGAAGCAGATAGCCATGCACACAAAATGTATAATTGCACATCCATCAACAAGACATGACCTGCTCTGGCCACACAAGCAAACAAGACAATCTGGTAGGTCAATGTATTTGGAAGATATCAACCAAGGCAAAGTTGTGTACAACACATACAACACTAGACACGACAACACTCTCGTACAAGTGACCCAAGGGCTACACGTTGTTTCACAGCATTGAAGCATCAAACAATCTTATCCATCTAGATCACATACATACATTGGGCGTCGATAGTTATGACACCATAATGTGCAAAGGCCATCTAGAGTATGGTGAATCATTTATGTTACATACAACATTAAAGGAACCTAGATCTGAACTGCAACACATCAGTATAGGAACACCAACGTATGGAACTGACACGAAAATGGAAACATCAAGACACCAATTTTTGGTCGTCTTCACAGCTATTTATACGAATTTCTAGGTCCACAGTACTCAGAGCTAATCTCCATTTCCCTGCAAATAGAACTCCCATCAGCAATCAATTGAGCAGTTCCACCAACCATACAGTCATCAAGTCCATATATCCCAGGAATTCTAGTTTGACCGCAAAGTCTTTGAATCCATGTCTTCTTCTAGCAAACATGTGATTTATTACAGTCGACGGTTCATATAGACCACTTGCAATTCCACGGTTTCATTCTCATGTTGGTTAACATTGAGAACGCAGGTGTAGGGAAGAGGACCCAACCTACAATTCATGAGAAAGATGCACAACCTCGCCAAATAGTTGCTTGAACTATGCTTTGAAGCTCCTACAGTTTTCTATCTCTTTGAGCCAACATCTGTTGTGCATTCCGCCATGTATCAACCCCTTTCTTAAACCCGACAGGTCCATTCTGCAGGTTTCCCCCTCTATCGATTGTATTTGTCCCCATCTTCCTCATAATCAACCAATATGAACAAGATACAAGAATGATGGTGGCCCTTCCTGTTGGAGCGATTAATCAGCCCTAATTGTTTGCAAGTGCCTAAGTAACTAGGAAAAATTATAGCTATAAGACTTGGGCTAGCCAGTGCTTGGATTCCTAGACTACAAGATGAAGTATATCTACACTTTTTTTCTCTAGAGACATCGACTGCCCAAAAAAATGTACACTAGATCCAGTTGTCATCTTTGGGACAACTACACTGGTTCAAAAAATTGTGTTGGGCTACAAACACAACCCAGACAGATGGTTTGCACTTACTCAAGCAATGTGCAAGTATCCAACTTAGTCACATTCAAAACTCTCACAATTCAAGATAGCATTTTTATAACGTCGCAACACCACTTGAGTCGAGGATAACCAAGCTAATAGAGTAGAATCATTTTAAGCACTAAATGTTAGTGTCAAAATTCTGTAACAAGACACAATCTGAGGGAAAATAAACAATGGCACACTAGATGTCAACATTTTCCTCGATTTCTCTTCTTGCTTCTCTATACCACTCATTTTGTTAAGCGATAAGGTTATCAGATATAAATAAATAAGATCATCTTGTTCATAAATCTTATTACCATTTGACATATAAGCATCAAACGATAGGACAATCATATTTATCTGAAATGTCCATAGCACAGTTCTATGTAATGTACTAGTCTGCCTTTGTATGTATCATTTGTATCAAATGAAAATAATCCAAAGTCTGTTTCTTTTTGCAATCCAATGTGTCTTTTCTCAATTCAATGGATATCTATTTTAATGCTCTATTTTTATTACTACATCAATGGTTTATCAACCAATCAATGCAAGTCCAAGAATTTTACTTCAATACATTGTCTCGGGTAACAACTTGTTCACTACACCACTAAACATCCAATATGCAGATGCCTTGGAGTTTTGCAGATCAAATCTTGACAAACCCTAGATTTTCAACCCACCGCATATATGATAACTGTGGGTGCAATATGCACTTTGGATTATACACACTACCATGCACTATGAATATATAGTGACACAAATGTATATAATTTACCAAAAAAAAGGTGTTTGTTACGTAATTGTTGCAGGCATACCTCCTCTTCAAACATTGTTCTTGAGTTTCTTCTCTTGTATTGCCTGTAACTTCGTTCTCTCCCATAATTGATCTATTTCATTTTGATGTGAAAGTAGTGCACCAAATGCAATGAACAAACAAATAAACCCTTATATTAAAATCACATAAATACACAATATTAACAAATAACAAATGAATTCCCCGAGGTGTAGGACAGTCGGTGACAAAGTGTGTTGTTAAGGCACTCTGTGATGTTATTTCACCAGTTCAAAACCCACGAGGGGAAAAAATAAATCTATGTTAAGGGTCAGTGTGGCTCAGGCCGGGTGTGATCCCTAGGTGATTTTGACAGCTTAGATGTCCCTAAGTCGCGGTTTCTCAACCACAGGCTAGTCCTGCGGGTCACGAACAAACTAGCAAACAAAAAAAAAAAAATAACAAATGAAAAGAAAATGAATAGTGTAAAGATAAAATTAGAATATGTACCTTTCCAATTCTTGTTCCATGTTTCTCTTTTTACCTTGTTTTCTTTTTAAACATTGTTGATTGTTTCCATGTATTGTACATTGAACAAGAAAAAAAAATGCAGATGGATGTTAGTGAGATGCAAACACAATCCAAATTGTTGATATTTTATTTTCTCTAGGATCAAAATCTATGCTATACCAGTTGTTTTTCATGTCCAACACAATTTGTTGACTCAACACAGAAATACAAACTTTCTAAATATTTAAGAAGAATATGCAAACATGCTTTGGTTCAACAACAACAAAATAAAAATTTGTGAATATGTAAATATTCCTATATGTGTTTCGATGTCCATCTAACTCAATATACCAATGTTTACTATGACTTAAATGCATTTCAGATTGAAAGTGGAAAACAACAACCCATTGCTTATTTATATTGATCTTTTTAGCCTTTGTATACATCCCTGAAAAATAGTTTTTTTAATGCTTTGATGACATTGTATCTTCCATGTTTTAGTTTATGTTATTCAGATGATGCTTAAGTTATGTCTATAACATTGAGCAATAGGGGAAAAAGATAAAAAGGAAAATACAATTTCAAAACAACATACATTAATTTTAAAACAACATACATTATTTTTGTTTATATTTAGCTTTGATTCTTTTTTTAATCTATATAGTTTATAAAATAGATCTTGACCAACTTAACCTACCCCTAAAAAAGAAAAATAACAAGAAACAACTAATTTTCATTCGCATATAGGGTGCACACCAAAAATATTTCATTCAACCTTTTGATCCAGTAATACAACTGAAAAAAAAGAGGTTTGGTTTTCTTAAACATTACACCAAGTCCAGTGCAAATTTGAATGAAATGAAGTAACTATACTATGCATCAAGCACACACCTCAAACAATAAGTATCAATTGTTTTGGACCACATAGAAATCAAGATGTTTGATGCAGAGATTAGCAGATTTTCTATGTAATATTAGATTCAAGTATGTCCGTGGACCTGGGCATATAAAAACAAGACAAGAAAATTGTTGCACGTGTTTGTCAAATACATAAATTAATATGTCACACCATTAGATAAAAGCAAGATACCTGATGAATACTCTCAACATCTCCAACTGTTTCTATCAGAATGCGCGAGTGCAAAATCCTACTTGGTATAAATACTCCTCACATGAATTAAAAATAGACCAATTTTTTACTGTGCAAGAGACATACGTGTGTGAACAACATTGATATTCCCACAGAAGAAGCTTCCATCCAACATAAAAAATCACCAAGTAAAAACTCTTTTGACTAGGAAATTGCCTAAATATAAATATATCACAGAGTTGAGATTGCACCAACACGAAGAACACAATGCAAATTTGCTCAATTTTATTTTCCATATATATCAACTACCTTTAGAATAGGGGTAATCGTAAACAAAAACCATCAACCAACTCACAGATAAGAAGCATATTTGCTTCACATTGCTTATATATCCCTTCCATTTCCTTGTAAATCAGAGCAAACCAATGCGAAATAAATCAATGAGCTATCCTACAAATTACGACGCTTGTCACAATCCCCCATGCAGAACTATTTCAAGTGAGGGGATGTAAAAGTACGGGAAGAGGAGTCATATCAGTTCTATGCACAAGGTTTGAAAATAGACCACGTGATAAATAGACCAAGTACTGCCTCTGCAAGCCATACACTTGTGTGGAAGTGTTGATCACATAGCTCTGCCAACTTCCCAAGTGTCGAGTCAACCAAGTGTGTCAATGCTAGACCATAAGTTTCTTGAATTCCCAATGCAAGGGTTGAAAGTGTGGAATCCCCATACAAGGATTTAAAATAGAACAAGCATTCACTTTGCAGAGCATATACTAGTGAATAGCAGCAGATTATCACAAAATTGAATGCTATGATGACATTGTATCTTCCATCTTTTAGTTTATGTCCTTCAGATGATGCTTATAGCATTGAGAAATAGGGGAAAAAATACAATTTCAACACAACATACCTTATTTTTGCTTTTGTTTAACTTTGATTCTTTTTTTGTCTATATAGTTTTTGAAATAGCTCTTAACCAATTTAACCTACCTCTGAAAAAGAAAAATAATGAGCATCAACTAATTTCTTTCGCATATACGATGGACACCAAAAATATTTATTCGACCATTTGATCGAGTAATAGAACTGTGAAAAAGAGGATTGGTTTTCCTAAACCTTACACCAAGTCCAATGTAAATTTCATTGAAATGAAGTAATTTCACTGTGCATCAAGCATACAGTATCAAATAATAAGAATGGACTATTTTGGACCACATAGCAATCGATATGTATGATGCCAAGACTAGCATATTTTCTATGTACTAGATTCAACTATGTTCGTGGACCCGATGCATATAAAAAGAAGAAAAGAAACTTGTTGCACATGTTTATCAAATAAATAAATTAATATGGAAGACCATTGGATAAAAAAAATAAACTAGATGAATACTCTCAACATCTCCAACTATTGGTGTCAGAATGCGCGAGTGTGGAAGCCTACGTGGTATGAATACTCGACACATGTATTGAAAATAGACACACTATGGATTGTGCAGGAGACATAACTATTCAAACAACATTGATATGGCCTCAACAAAAGCTTCCATACAACCTAAAAAATCACCACATAAAAAATCTTTTGACTAGGAAATTGTCCAAAGATAAATAGATCACAGATCTGACATTACACCAACGCGAAGAGCACAATGCAAATTTTCTAAATTGTTATTTTCCACATATATTAGCTGCCTTTTGAATAGGTATAATCATAAACAAAATCCATCAACCAGCTGACAGATAAGAAACACATTGTCTTCGCATTACTTCTAGATCACTACCCTTTCCTCTTAAATCAAAACAAACCAATGTGCCATAAATCAATAAGCTATCTTGAAAATTACGACGCTTGTCACAATAACCCATGCAAAACTATTGGAAGTGAGGGGATGTGGAAGTGTTGCGGTGTGGGAAGAGGAGACGTATCATTTCTCTGCACAAGGTTTGAAAATAGACCAATTACCGACTCTATGGGACATACACTTGTGTGGAAGTGTCGATGACATAGCTCTTCCAACTGCACAAGTGCCAAGACACCCAATTTCACTAATGCCAGACTATAAGTGTCTTGAATTCTCAACACAAGGGTTGAAACTGTGTAATCCATGTACAAGGATTGACAATAGAACAAACATTCACTTTGTAGAGCATATTCTAGTGAACAACATCAAAATATCACAACATTGTATGGTTTGGTGACATTGTATCTTCCATGTTTTAATTTGTGTCATTCATATGATGCTTAGGCTATATTTATAGCACTGAGCAATAGGGAAAAGAATAAAAATAAAAATACAATTTCAAAACAACGTAGCTTACTTTTTGGTTCTGTTTAACTTTGATTCTTTTTTTTATCTATATAGTTTATGAAATAGCTCTTGACCAATTTAACCCACTCCCGAAAAGAAAAATAATAAGAATTAACTATTTTTCTTTTGCATATATGATGCACACCAAAAATATGTCATTCAACCATTTGCTCCAGTAATATAGCTGAGGAAACGAGGATTAGTTTTCTTAAACATTACACCAAGTCCAATGCAAATTTGAATGAAACAAAGTAACTGCATTATGCATCAAGCACAAACTATCAAACAATAAGAATGGATTGTTTTGGACCACATAGAAATCCATATGTCCAATGCCAAGATTAGCAGATTTTTTATGTATTAGATTCAACTATGTCTATGGACCCGGGGAATATAAAAAAAATCAAAGAAACTTGTTTCGCGTGTTTGTCAAATACATAAATTAATATGGCATGCCATTAGATAAAATAAATATACTACATGAATAATCTCAACATTTCCAACTATTGTTGTTGGAATAAGCAAGTGTGAAAGCCTACGTGGTATGAATACTCCGCACATGTATTGAGAATAGACGTATTTTTGATTGTGCGGGAGACATTCCTATGTGAATAACATTGATATGGCCATAACAAAAGATTCCGGCCAACCTAAAAAATATCCAAGTAAAAACACTTTTGACTAGGAAATTGTCCAAAGATAAATAGATCGCATATTCGATATTGCACCAACGTGAAGAGCACAATGCTAATTTGCTAAATTGTCTTTTCCACATATATCACCTACCTTTCGAATAGTGGTAATCATAAACAAAAATCATCAACCAACTGACAGGTAAACAATACATTTGCTTCACATTGCTTCTAGATCCTTTCCCTTTCCTTGTAATTCGGAGCAAACCAATGTGCCATAAATCATTGAGCTATCCTGCAAATTACGACGCTTATCACAATACCCCATGCGGAACTATTGGAAGTGAGGGGATGTAAAAGAGTGGAAAGAGGAGTCGTATCAGTTCTCGACACAAGGTTTGAAAGTATACCAAGTGTTAAATAGTCCAAGTACCAGCTCTATGACGCATACAACTTTGTAGAAGTGTTGATGACATAGCTCTACCAACTGCACAAGTGTCGAGGCACCGAAGTGCACTGATCCCAGACCATAAGTGGCTTGAATTCTTAGTGCAAGGGTTGAAATTGTGGAATTCCCATACAAGGACCAAAAAATAGAACAAGCATTTGCTTTGTGGAGCATATCCCAGTTAACAACATCAGAATATCACAACAACAAAATATTTCGCACAATCTGGAAAAAAAAATAGTTAGTATTGGAAGTCAAGGGATGTGGAAGTCTGGTAGTGCGGGAAGAAGAGTTGTATCAGTTCTCTGCACAAGGTTTGGAAATATACCAAGTTATAAATAGAAGAAGCATTGAATCTTGAAGTCATACACCTATGTGGAAGTGTTGATGACATAGCTCTACCAATGGCACAAGTGAAGGCACTCAAGTGTGTCGATGTCATACCATAAGTGGCATGAATTATCAGCACAAAGGTTGAAAGTGTGGATCCCATGTATAAGGACTCGTCCATCCTACAAATTACCTAGCTTGTTACAACTCGTGCTACGAAACTATTCGAAATGCAGACCTACGGAAGCACATCAACCCGTGAGCATTAGTGGCATCGATCCTCCACACAACAATAAAAAATAGACTTAGTTTTTAAATAGAGTTGAACCATCTGCTACAACTCGGGTTCCAGGGATGGAATTTGACGAGCGAATTGCCCATCAAATACGATTAAAAATTTCAGGAAACCGTCCACTTCTTTCCTTAAAACGGGCCAATTTGAAATTCCAACCCTGCCCGTCCACTTCTATAGTTATATGAGTTGAACCGTCGATCGAAGTTCTGATGCGACAAGAGGACATGTTGTCCATATTTCTTGTACTCTTAACAATATGCAACTTCATGTGTCATTGTCAAAAAGGTTTTAATATAATAAACTTTATACAAGTAATGGTTGCAGCCTGTAGCCTGTTGCAGCCTTATGTACAAATCTACTATAGAGCAGGCTACAACTTGGGGAAGAGAAATTTCGTGGAAGGAATATACAGTCATATCAATCGAACTGTATGCACGAAATTTGATGGCTGGCCTTGATGTGAGCCCGTCATGTTCTTGTCACATTTATTCCTATCATAATATTCTGCAATGATGTATTTTAAATGAAAAAGTTATACATCCCAACCTACAAAGCAAATACTCTATGGCCACATTCTTATTCTTACTGATGAACCGATAACATAATTTATATTCCTCCCACAAAGTTTCTCTCTTACAAGTGCATAAAATTCAACAGATATGACTGTTCTTCAACATAATTTTTATTCGTCACACTAAATTTCTCCTCTCCGTACAATAATTTTATTTTATAAAATTTGGGTTAGTTTTAAGATTGTGTCTGCATGCATAGTGTAAAAGTTCTAGGTTTTTTTTATTTTTCAGCAACTACTAAAAGCAATTGTTGGTGAAATCATAATTTTACAAACATTGTTTAATGCACAAATATATTCAAGGCCCTCAAAAGCCCATGACTCGAGAATATGTAATCTCAACCACATAAACTGCAATTTTCTCAATTTCCAGCCAGCTTTTGGGAAAAACTAAAAAAAGTCTTCCCAAAAAAGATAAAAATGAAGAGAGCATTTTTTTTATATCAATTACAGAAAACAAGCAATGTGAAGAACAATTTCCATATATTTCTTTCTCAGTTGCACAATTTACATTTTTTTATACATACCTTTCCAATTGTTTATGTTGCACATGGATAGTTGCTTCACATGTTCGTGTTACTCTTGACTCTCCAACATCGATTGTTGCAATTCCAGGTATACCTATTTCGCTTGAACTAATCATAGCAATTTGCAAATTGCATAAGCACTCAACGATATTTGTTTGTCATGTGTACAAGAGAGTGTTTATAAATATCTTCCTATGTATTGGTCGTTATTGTTAGAATATAGAAGATGGTGTGCTCATTTTACCATTGACGATACCTTCGTCACCCAACCATAGGCTGAAGCCTCCCTCCGAGCACCTTAACCTTGACCTGAGAATTCCTCCGGAAGCAAACCCTAGGCTAG
>SNQJ01S0154845.1:37916-56067 GCA_010110895.2 Picea sitchensis
GCGGTTCCTTCTCTTCTCCTTCTTTAAACTCTGGCTTCACAATCTTTCCTTTCACAATATCCAACACTTTATTCTTAGCAAGGATGAGGTCAATCCTTGTCTTCCATGCTCTGAAGTTAGAGGCTCCATCTAGCTTGTTCTCATACTTCATAAAGTTCATCATGGCTTGCTTGACTTGGTCAAACCCTAGATTTGACCAAAAATCCAAAATTCACGTCTTGGCCTTCTAAGAGTACCAAGAGATGCACTGGGCTAGGGCACACTGATCTATCTGGAGATTAGGTCAATCTCGTCACTTAAGGTGCCTCGACAAGAGGTTTAGGGTTTGTACAACTGCTTTTGTTGGTGACCCTAGCTGCAGTGCTTTTGGAAACTGCTCCTGCTAGTAACCCTAGCGGCAGTTCCTCAATGAACTCAATACCTAGCGGTTATGTTTCTTTCTAGCGTTTTAGGCTGACTGAAGGGGTGTGGGCCCATAACCTGTTAGAATATAGAATATGGTGTTCTCATTTTACCATTGACGATACCTTCGTCACCCAACCATAGGCCGAAGCCTCCCTCCGAGCACCTTAACCTTGACCTCAGAATTCCTCTGGAAGCAAACCCTAGGCTAGATAGACAAACAAAGAGTAGTGCATCAATCCCTAAGGATAACACATCACAAAAGACTGATCAGATGTTCCAAACCCTAGCCAAGAGATATTCAAGCCAATACTGAGACTAGTTGCTGCTGCAGCTGCACCTGCAAATCTCCTCCAAACCTGTGCACCAGACTGCAACTGCAGTGCGCACTAACTTGGAAACTGCAATTCTGAGATGCTGTCAAATGAGAACTGGCGCCATGTATTTATAGTAATCCTGCCAGTTTGTTGGGGCCGACTTCTCCTTCTAGGTATGTGTCTGTTCAGTATATTATTATTAATTCTGGCCGACTTCTTCTCTTAGAGGCTAATAGCCTAATATAAATTATCTTCTTGAGCCAACAAGGCTTCTAGGGTTATTATCCAACTCATTAGGGTTTCTCTTGCTTCCCGCAGTCTTCTATTCTCGTTAGGTTCACACATGGGGGTAAATACCTCCCGTAGCTACCATAATATTAACAGTTATCGCAATGTGCAGATGGAAAATAGTTTATGGAAATTTACCTTTGACTTTGTTGCTAGGAGGATGTCTGTGATGCACTTGTACTAATACTTCCCTGGCTTGTCCAACTTCTCCTGCTTGCAACATGGAATATGTGAATGTTAAGCACATACAATATATTCTATATTATGTTTACATTGACATATGCCCCTCTTTTTTTCTTCACCTTTTTTTTTCGAGATATATATCAACTATGAAACACACAAAAGCACATTGCACACCACACAGTAAATAACACCGCAAAAGTGTTAATTATATGTACAATATTAAATTGTGAAAATGCATAAAAATGCAAAATATTTGCGAAGTGTAACAGACTCCATGATGAACATTGACTCTTTAGCAATGTCCATTGCAAAAAACTTGTACTTTTTCTATAATATTTATATGTGTTTGCACAGTACCTAGAACAAGATCTTGTAATTCAAATGCATCAGCAATGAGCAATCAATGCCAAAACCATTGCATGATCTTATGGAATTGTGAAAGTATTGGACCATGGTAGAATACATTTAAGCAGTTCAAAATAAAATACAGAAAGAGTAACAGTAACCTGACACCCAACACAAGATTTTACAGGTAGGATATTTTGCTTTGTTATATGGTAGCAAATTCCTCAAACACCCTAGAATTTTTCGATGCATCCAGTAACTTGATTTCACCTGGTACACATCAGAAAAATAGAAAATGTAAAGCTGATGATAGTGAAATGTTAACGACTCACCTACTATAACGTGCACAGGTCAAATTCATTATGAAGTCTCAAAGAGCTCCATGAATTACTATAGCATACCACCAACTCAACATACGAAGCAGATAGCCATGCACACAATAGGTATAATTGCACATCCATCAACAAGACAAGACCTGCTCTAGCCACACAAGAGAACAAGACAACCTGGCAGGTCAATGTATTTGGAAGATATCAACCAACAGAAAAAGTTGTGTACAACACATACGACACTAGACACGACAACACTCTCGTACAAGTGACCCAAGGGCTACACATTGTTTCACAACATTGAAGCATCAAACAATCTTATCCATATAGATCACATAGGTACATTGGGCGTCAATAGTTATGACACCATAATGTGCAAAGGCCATCTGGAGTATGGTGAATCGTTTCCGTTATATACAACATTAAAGGAACCTAGATCTGAACTACAACACATAAGTATAGGAACACCAACATATGGAACTAACATGAAAATGGAAACATCAATACACCAATTTTTGGTCGTCTTCACAACTATTTATACGACTTTCCAGGTCCATAGTACTGAGAGACAATCTCCATTTCTCCACAAATAGAACTCCCACTAACAATCAATTGAGCAGTTCCACTAGCCATCCAGTCATCAAGTCCATCTATCCCAAGAATTCTAGTCTAACCGCAAATTCCTTGTATCCATGTCTTCTCCTAGCAAACATGTGATTTATTATAGTCGACGATTCATACAAACTACCTGCAGTCCCACGGTTTCATTCTCATGTTGGTTGACACTGAGAATACAGTTGTAGAGAACGGGACCCAACCTACAGTTCATGAGCAAGATGCACAACCTCGCCAAATAGTTTCTTGAACTATGCTTTGAAGCTCCTACAATTCTCTATCTCTTCAAGCCAACATCTATTGTGCATTCCTCCATGGATCAACACCTTTTTTGAACCCGACATGTCCATTCTGTGGGATTTCCCCTCTATCGGTTGTATTTGTCCCCATCTTCCTCATTATCAACCAAGATGAACAAGACAAAAGAATGATGGTGGCCCTCCATGTTGGAGCGATTACTCAGTCCTAATTGTTTGCAAGTGGCTAAGTAACTAGGAAAAATTATATCTATAAGACTTGGGCTAGCCAGTGCTTGGATTCCTAGAATGCAGGATGAAGTACATCTACACTTCATCTCTCTAGAGAAATCCTAAGTAGAGAGACGTCGACTGCCCAAAAAAATGTACACCAAATCCAATTGGCATCTTTGGGATGACTACATTGGTTCAAAACATTGTGTCGGGCTACAACCACAACCCAGACAAATGATTTGCACTTACTCAAGGAATGTGCGGGTATCCAACCTAGTCACATTCAAAACTCTCACAATTCAAGATAACATTTTTATAACGTCGTAACACCACTTGAGTGGAGGACAACCAAGCTAATAGAGTATAATCAATTTAAGCACTAAATGTTAGTATGAGAATTATGTAATAAGACAAAATCTGTGGGAAAATAAACAATGGCGCACTAGATGTCAACATTTTCCTCGATTTCTCTTCTTGCTTCTCTATACCACTCGTTGTGTTAAGCGATAAGGTTACTAGATATAAATAAATAAGATCATATTGTTAACAAATCTTATTACCGTTTGACAGATAAGCATCAAACGATCGGACAATCATATTTCTATGAAATGTCGATAGAACAGTTCTATGTAATGTACTAGTCTAACTTTGTATGTATCATTTGTATCAAATGAAAATAATCCAAAGTCCATTTGTTTTTGCAATCCAATGTATCTTTTCTCAATTCAATCGATATCTATTTTAATGCTCTATTTTTATTACTACATAAATGGTTTATCAATCAATCAATACAAGTCCAATAATTTTACTTCAATACATTGTCTCGGGTGACAACTTGTTCACTACACCACTAAACATCCAATATGCAAATGCCTTGGCGTTTTGCAGATCAAATCTTGACAAACCCTAGATTTTCAACCCACCACATATAGGATAACTGTGGGTGCAATATGCACTTTGGATTATACACATTATCATGCACTATGAATATATTGTGACACAAATGTATATAATTTACCAAAAAAAAGGTGTTTGTTATGTAATTGTTGCGGGCATACCTCCTCTTCGAACATTGTTCGTGAGTTTCTTCTCCTATATTTCTTGCAACTTGTTTCTCTCCCTCAATTTCTCTATTTCATTTTGATCTGAAAGTAGTGCACCAAATGCAATGAAAAAACAAATAAACCTTTATATTAAAATCACATAAATACACAATATTAACAAATAACAAATGAAGTCCCCGAGGTGTAGGATAGTCAGTGACATAGTGTGTTGTTAAGGCACTCTATGATGTTATGTCACCGTATCGAAACCTGCAGGGACAAAAAAGCCATCCATGTTAAGGGTTGGTGTGGCTCAGGCCAGGTACGATCCCCGAGTGATTGTGACGGCTTAGATGTCCCTGAGTCGTGGTTTCTCAGCCACAGGATAGTCCTACAGGTCATGAACAAACTAGTAAAAAAAAAAAATAACAAATGAAAAGAAAATTAATAGTGTAAAGATAAAATAAGAATATGTACCTTTCCAATTCTTGTTCCATGTTTTTTTTTACCTTATTTTCTTTTTAAACATTGTTGATTGTTTCCATGTATTGTACATCGAACAAGGAAAACAAAAATGCAGATGGATGTTAGTGAGATGCAAACACAATCCAAATTGTCGATATTTTATTTTCTCGATGATCAAAATCTCTGTTATACCAGTTGTTTGCCATGTCCAACACAATTTGTTGATTCAACATACAAATACAAACTTTCTAAATATGTAAGAAGAATATGAAAACATGCTTTGGTTCAACAACAACAAATTAAAAATTTGTGAATATGTAAATATGCCTATATGTGTTTCGATGTCCATTTAACTCAATATGCCAATGTTTACTATGACTTAAATGCATTTTAGATTGAAAGTGGAAAACAACAACCCATTTCTTATTTATATTGATATTTTCATCCTTTGTATACATCCCTAAAAAATAGTTATTTTAATGCTTCGATGACATTGTATATTCCATGTTTTAGTTTATGTCATTCAGATGATGCTTAATCTATGTCTATAACATTAAGCAATAGGGGAAAAAAATAAAAAAGGAAAATACAATTTCAAAACAACATACATTAATTTCAAAACAACATACATTATTTTTGTTTTTATTTAACTTTGATTCTTTTTTTAATCTATATAGTTTATAAAATAGCTCTTGACCAACTTAACCTACCCCTGAAAAATAAAAATAATAAGCAACAACTAATTTTCATTCGGATATAGGGTGCAAACCAAAAATATTTCATTCAACCATTTGATCTGGTAATACAATTGGAAAAAAAAGAGGCTTGGTTTTCTTAAACATTACACCAAGTCCAGTGAAAATTTGAATGAAAGGAAGTAATTGTACTATGCATCAAACACACACCATCAAACAATAAGTATGGATTGTTTTGGACAACATAGAAATCAATATGTTTGATGCAAATATTAGCATATTTTCTATGTAATATTAGATTCAACCATGTCCATGGACCTGGGGCATATAAAAACAAGACAATAAAATTGTTGCATGTGTTTGTCAAATACATAAATTAATATGGCACACCACTAGATAAAAGAAATATATTTGATGAATACTCTCAAAATATCCAACTATTGCTATCAGAATGCACAAGTGCAAAAGCCTACTTGGTATGAATACTCGACACATGAATTAAAAATAGACCATTTTTTAACTGTGAGAGAGACATACCTATGTGAACAACATTGATATGCCCACAAAATAATCTTCCATCCAACATAAACAATCACCAAGTAAAAATGCTTTTGACTAGGAAATTGCCCAAAGATAAATATATCACAGAGTTGAGATTGCACCAACACGAAGAGCACAATGAAAATTTTCTAAATTTTCTTTTCCATATATATCAACTACCTTTTGAATAGGGGTAATCATAAACATAAACCATCAACCAACTAATAGATAAGAAGCATATTTTCTTCACATTGCTTATATATCCCTTCCATTTCCTTGTAAATCAGAGCAAACCAATGTGAAATAGATCAATGAGCTATCCTACAAATTATGACGCTTGTCACAACCCCCCATGCAGAACTATTGGAAGTGAGGGGATGAAGAAGTGTGGGAAGAGGATTTATATCAGTTCTATGCATAAGGTTTGAAAATACACCAAGTGATAAATAGACCAAGTACCGCCTTTGCAGCCCATACACTTGTGTGGAAGTGTTGATGACATATCTCTGCCAACTTCCCAAGTGTCGAGTCAACCAAGTGTGCCAATGCTAGACCATAAGTGTCTTGAATTCCCAATGCAAGGGTTGAAAGTGTGGAATCTCCATACAAGGATTTAAAATAGAACAAGCATTCGCTTTGCGGATCATATACTAGTGAATAGCAGCAAATTATCACAAAATTGAATGCTATGATGACATTGTATCTTCCATCTTTTAGTTTATGTCATTCATATGATGCTTAAGCTATGTCTCTAGCATTGACCAACAGGGAAAAAAATACAATTTCAAAACAAGATACCTTATTTTTGCTTCTATTTAAATTTGATTATTCTTTTGTCTATATAGTTTTTGAAATAGCTCTTAACCAATTTAACCTACCTTTGAAAAAGAAAAATAATAATCATCAACAAATTTTCTTTCACATATACGATGCACACCAAAAACATTTCATTTGACCATTTGATCCAGTAATACAACTGTGAAAAAGAGGATTAGTTTTCCTAAACCTTACACCAAGTCCAATGCAAATTTCAATGAAATGAAGTAATTTCACTGTGCATCAAGCATACACTATCAAACAATAATAATGGAATATTTTGGACCACATAGCAATCGATATGTCTGATGCCAAGACTAGCATATTTTCTATGTATTAGATTCAACTATGTTCGTGGACCTCAGGCATATAAAAAGAAGCAAAGAAACTTGGTGCACGTGTTTATCAAATACATAAATTAATATGGCAGACCATTGGATAAAAGAAATAAACTATATGAATACTCTCAACATCTCCAACTATTGGTGTCAGAATGCGCGAGTGTGCAAGCCTGCGTGGTATGAATACTCAACACATGTATTGAAAATAGACAGACTGTTGATTGTCTGGGAGACATAACTATGCAAACAACATTGATATCGCCTCAACAAAAACTTCCATACAACCTAAAAAATCACCACATAAAAACTTGTTTGACTAGGAAATTGTCCAAAGATAAATAGATCACAGATCTGACATTGCACCAACGCGAATAGCACAATGCAAATTTGCTAAATTGTTTTTTTCCACATATATTAGCTACCTTTAGAATAGGTATAATCGTCAACAAAATCCATCCACCAGCTGACAATAAGCAACACATTTTCTTCACATTACTTCTAGATCAGTACCATTTCCTCGTAAATCATAGCAAATCAATGTGTCGTAAATCAATGAGTTATCTTGAAAATTGTGACGCTTGTCACAATACCCCATGTGAAACTATTGGCTGTGATGGGATATGGGGTGTTGTGGTGTGGGAAGAGGAGACATATCAATTCTCTGCACAAGGTTTGAAAATAGACCAAGTATCGGCTTTACGGGGCATACACTTGTGTGGAAGTGTAGATGACATAGCTCTTCCAACTGCACAAGTGCCAAGGCACCCAAGCGCACTAATGCCAAACTATAAGTTTCTTGAATTCTCGACACAAGGGTTGAAACTGTGGAATCCACGTACAAGGATTGAAAATAGAACAAGCATTCTCTTTGCAAAGCATATTCTAGTGAACAACATCAGAATATCACAACATTGTATGCGCTGGTGACAGTGTATCTTCCATGTTTTAATTTATGTCATTTAGTTGATGCTTAGGCTATGTTTATAGCATTGAGAAATAGGGAAAAGAATAAAAATAAAAATACAATTTCAAAACAATGTAGCTTATTTTTTGGTTCTGTTTAACTTTGATTCTTTTTTTATCTATAAAGTTTCTGAAATAGCTCTTGACCAATTTAACCTACTCCCAAAAGGAAAAATAATAAGAATTAACTATTTTTCTTTTGCATATATGATGCACACCAAAAATATTTCATTCAACCATTTGATCCAGTAATATAGCTGAGGAAACGAGGATTAGTTTTCTTAAACATTACACCAAGTCCAATGTAAATTTTAATGAAATGAAGTAACTGCACTATGCATCAAGAACACACTATCAAACAACAAGAATGGATTGTTTTGGACCACATAGCAATCGGTATGTCCAATGCCAAGATTAGAATATTTTCTATGTATTAGATTCGACTATGTCTGTGGACCCGGGGCATATAAAAAAAATCAAAGAAACTTGTTTCACGTGTTTGTCTAATACATAAATTAATATGGCATACCATTAGATAAAAGAAAGATACTACATGTATACTCTCAACATCTCCAACTATTGTTGTTGGAATAAGCAAGTGTGAAAGCCTACGTGGTATGAATACTCCGCACATGTATTGAGAATAGACCAATTGTTGATTGTGTGGGAGACATTCCTATGTGAATAACATTGATATGGCCATAAGGAATGCTTCTGGCCAACCTAAAAAATCGCCAAGTAAAAACACTTTTGACTAGGAAATTGTCCAAAGATAAATAGATCACAGAGTCTAGATTGCACCAACATGAAGAGCACAATGCTAATTTTCTAAATTGTCTTTTCCTCATATATTAACTACCTTTCTAATAGGGGTAATAATAAACAAAAACCATCAACCAACTGATGATTAAACAATACATTTGCTTCACTTTTCTTCTAGATCCTTTCCCTTTCCTCGTAAATCAGAGCAAACCAATGTGCCATAAATCATTGAGCTATCCTACAAATTACGAAGCTTATCACAATACCCCATGCAGAACTATTGGAAGTGAGGGGATGTAGAAGTGCAGAAAGAGGAGTTGTATCAGTTCTCGACACAAGGTTTGAAAATAGACCAAGTACCAGCTTTACAATGCATACAACTCTATAGAAGTGTTGATGACATAGCTCTACCAAGTGCACAAGTGTCGAGGCACCCAAGTTCACTAATGCGAGACCATAACTGGCTTGAATTCTCAACACAAGGGTTGAAAATGTGGAATCCCCATACAAGGACTGAAAAATAGAACAAGCATTTTCTTTGTGGAGCATATGCTAGTTAACAACATCAGAATATCACAACAAAAAAATATTTCACACAACCTGGAAAAAAACCAGTTAGTACTGGAAGTTAGGGGATGTGGAAGTCTGGTAGTGCGGGAAGAGGAGTCGTATCAGTTCTCCACACAAGGTTTGAAAATATACCAATTTCTAAATAGAAGAATCATTGACTCTTCGATTCATACACCTGTGTGGAAGTGTTGATGGCATAGCTCTACCAATGGCACAAGTGCCAAGGCACTCAAGTGCATCGGTGCCATACCATAAGTGGCATGAATTATCAACACAAAGGTTGAAAGTTTGGATCCCTTGTATAATTACTCGTCCATCCTCCAAATTACCTATCTTGTTACAACTCGTGCTACGAAACTATTCGAAATGCGGACCTACGGAAGCACATCAACCTGCGAGCATCAGTGGCATCGATCCTCCACACAACAATAAAAAATAGACCTAGTTTTTTCTATGCACATGACATACCTATCCGTGGTGCAAACCCATGGAATAAATAGTTATGCCAACTACAAAGACATGGTCATAGAAAAATCCTTTGCACAATGTGGAAAATATAAATTAAAAAAGGTGTTTCACCAAGAAATTTCAAAAACATAAATATAACACCGAGCACAATTTTTTTTAAGCCCTAGTAGATGATGTGTGTTCACTAAAATGTCCTTTCCCCATACAAATAGCATCCATAATAGACATAATTATAAATAGAATACACGACCCAACCTATAGAAAATCGTGGCATTTACTTGGAAATTGTTCTAAATCGTTGCCATCTTCTTGTAAATCCATTATATCTACATATAAAGGAATTTCACTGCAAAATTTACGAAACATAAATAAAAAAGATAACTTGAATTGATTCAAGGCCAAATGAATAATGCATATTTACTGAAATATCTTTTCCAAACACATGAATATCCTTTAGAACACAGGTCACCAAAAATAGAAACCATTATGCAGTACATAGACAAATGTGACATCAAGTTTGCATCAGCTCTAAATCCTTGTTGTTTACTCCTAAATATGAGAAAATCAACCTTTCATAAATGACCTGACCACTCTCCAAATTACATATCTTGTCACAACTCATGATGCAGAACTATTTGAAATGCGGACCCAAGGAAGCAAAACACCCCATGAGGACCAGTGGCATCCATGCTCTGCACAACGATTGAAAATAGACCAAGTGTTTCCTATGCATGTGAAAAAAATTTGCACAATGTGGAGGCATGGAACAAATATCTATGATGACTATAGAGATATCATCATAGAAAAATCCTTTACACAACCTGGAAAAAAATATCCCCAACACCATATGAAAATGCATCCAACCTAAAAACAACATTGCTTTACAGTACATGATAAATAATGCATTTATCCCTAACTGTATACCCACACTATCTTCATATCATCAAGCAACTACAAAACAAAAAAGAACAATACAAGCCCACAACAACACACCTTTTTTTTCTACTTAACTTTGATTCTTTTTGACCTGTGAAATGTCTGAAAATAACCCTCGACTGACTTAAATTCTTTGGAAAAATTACGAAAAGG
This sequence comes from Picea sitchensis, assembly GCA_010110895.2. NCBI lineage: Eukaryota > Viridiplantae > Streptophyta > Pinopsida > Pinales > Pinaceae > Picea > Picea sitchensis. The sequence continues at coordinate 48,618 of SNQJ01S0154845.1, forward strand.
AAAAATAAGAACCAATGTCTAATCTATTGGACAATTGGTTGTGATTGATGTCAACCCTACAAGAATTCCAAGAGATGGGTGTATTTGGAGAAGTCTCCAAATTTGTCCCTTATGGTGTAGCTCTAAGCATGACCCTCATGGGAATACACACTCAATAAGTCTACAAGAAGCCCTGGAAATATGGTCAAGTGGTTAAGAATCCCCATAAGTGTGGTCATGAAGCCCAAAGTTGTTTGAAGAAAAAGAGTGTGAAGGACATTGTAAATGCATGCACAACCCTCATAGATGCATATTCCTCTTCATGTCATTTCCAATGGTAGGTGGTATGCCACGTGGTTCCTCACAATTGAGGAGATATTCCCTCTTGAATATGGAAGCCCCGAAGTATGGTTAAGAAGCCTTAAACAATTGTAACAAGAAGTAACAAGTCGGCCCCAAATTGATTAAAAGAAGAAAATTTGTTGCTAACAAAAAGTTAAAAGTTGGCCCCATTGCAATGAATATCAAAATAAATATTAAAGATATTGTTGGTAAAGTCGTCCCTAATGGAATAATCATTAAAAATTAAATTGAATTTTATTTGGGTCAAGTCATCCCTAAAAAGAGGGTGCCAGATCTAGTATAAATAAGACACCTAGGATTTCATTTGTTATATCAACTCAAGATTTTTATCCGAGGTAACCAAGGAGATCTAAGGTGAATTGCAGAGGGAAGATGAAGTGACGAAGGGAGAAATTCCAAGGGAGGATGAAGTCTTGTGATGATGTGTGAATGATTTAGATACCGAAGTCTTGTGAATGATTTAGATACCGAAACTTGGAGGTTGTTGAGAATACATATCAAGGTACATTTGGTAATAATTTCATCTTCTAGGTCATTGTATTTTTGGAGATACACTATGTGGAAGATAGGGTTTTTGACTAGTCCTGAAACTAGTCTCAAACAAGTGTTCTGAGAAAAAAGTCATAGATTCTTCATAGAGGATCTAAATTTTGTGAGACCAATTGAGTTGGTAAGAGTACAATCCGTAGTATGTTTTGTATGATTTTTAGAACTAGATATCAAAAATTCATCATGCGGCATGCTCTACAAGTTCGCTCTCCAAAATAGGCCAGAATTCAGCAAGGTCTTCCATTTTCCCTATAACTCCTTTTCAGGGATGATTCAAGGAGTGAAAATTGTAGGAATTTCGGAGAATATATTGAAGACAATTGGGTACAAATTTAAGACCTTTATTCATTACATGTACAGATTTATGCTTGTTGAAAGTTAGGGTTTCTGACTAATCCAAAAACTAGTCCCGCGAGACTGAGGTAAAGTTTGATGAAGATGTTATTCTCTTGTTACTAAAGATGAAGAAGGTGTGGGGTCTGTGATAGTATGCATCGGGTTGCTCACATGTTGAAAGGTATGGTTCTCTATGTGTTTTTGAGGTTTGTATCTTGGTTATTTGGTACATGCTTGAGGCATGTCCTGGAGGCTTTTGGCACATGGTTTGATGCATATGGTTGTGGTATATATATTGGATGTTTTGGTACATACTTAAGGAACATTTTTATATACCAATACTAGATTTGCAAATATGTTTTAGAATTAAAGAAATAATAAACAACAAACCATTCCCTGAGATATTGAACACAAGAAATACAGATAACTCTTGAGGTAGGGTAACACCGCATATTAATCCTTAAGGAAGGATAGAACTCCTCAAAAAATAATTGTTTGTACATTAACAATCTACTTCACCATGCCAATACATTCCATAAACTTATTTATATAGCATTCTTTATCTTCTAGGAACATTCTAGAGAAGGAATCTTCTAGAAATCATATTTATTATCTCTAACTACCATAGTGGGCTTTATTTAATACTATGGTGGACCTAGTCCACCTTATATTGAATGGCCTCCACTAATCATACATAACCCCATTCTCATTTGGTACCTCTCATATTACCTCCATAGGTATAGTACATTCTACCCCCCTTAAGTATGTTTTATCCTCGAAACATGAGAAGAGACCATATGATATGACCTACTAAGAATTGTAGCCAATTGGTACCGAGCATGACCATCCATCCATCCTAATGGAAGATGAATATGATGTCCATTTTTTTCTTTTCCACCTGGATATCTCTCCTCCTTACTCCATTGTTTACATGGGGTTGGTTCTCTATCCCGATGTCTTCCTGTAGTGCTAGTAGTCCTCCTTTCACCTCTTGATTGGTTTCCTTTCTGGTTCCTTCTTGGTGCATAAGTGTGTTGATGCTCACGCCCCTGCCTTGATGATTGTTGTTTCTCAATATGATGGGGATGGAGATATAAAAAAATTGTAGGAATCGACTCTTTTTGCATAAGTTATGCCACTTGATGTCCCTTTGATTCAATTATCTCCTTGGATTCATTATTGTGTCCTTCATGTGGCTTTGCTTCATCTCCTTTTGTAGACTCTCCCTCTAATTCAACTTCGTACTCTACAAGAAATTTTTTTCTTGGTGTTGTGGGCTCTTCTATATTACTAAGAGGCACATCTTGCCATGTTATTTTGATTTTCTTGTACCACAACTTCAAAAAAATCTTTTTCGCATTAATATTAATGGTACCCACTGATTATATCCAAGGATATCCCAAAACAATATCCACTTCATCCATATTCATAGCAAAAAAATCTGAATGCAATGCATATTTATCCATGGTAATCTTCAAATCTTTAAAAATTTGAATATTTTCACCTTCAACCCATGTGCTTTGAATATTTTTTGCAGCAACTTGCAATCTATTAACCAATTGAAAATTAAGAAAATTGTGCCTGCAATTGGGGTTAATAGAAACATTGATCTTTTCTTTATGAATACAACTAGGAACTTGTAATATAGATTTTCCACATGCAAATAAACCCTTGGTGTATTTGTTATCCTTAATACCGGAATGAGACCACTTGTTTAAATTTTTCTTTTCATATTCTTTATCTGAAAGTGCATGAATCTCTTTAGATTTAACTTCATTCCACCATACCCCAGAATCACCCATTAAACTTATCCATGCCATATCTCTCAATAGGTTTCCCCATAATGAATTTATATGTTTGATTTATTCTTCAATACTATGACCATCATCATTTCCAGTAAAAATCATCTTGTTGAGAGAAATCTGCAAAAAAAACTAGGGTTTAAAAAAACAACTTACTTTGGAAAATCGCGGCTTTTTCTGGAAATACCCTGAAAAACTGTCGAATTTAAAATGCTCATAACTTTACTTCTTGGACTCTGTTTCCGCTTCTTCTTTTTTCTAAATTGGGTATTTTTCCGAGAGGAATCCAAATATCCAATTATTTTCTACAATTTCTAAGCATTATTTTTCATATCTGAGCCTGGATTGCGTTGCCCCCTTTTTTCTTAAAAGCAATCTGCAAAGATAATTAAAAATTTATTCCCTTCTTTTCCCAAGGAAAGAGATCTGATACCAAATGTTATATACCAATACTATATCTGCAAATATGATTCAGAAATAAAGCAATATTAAACACCAAACCATTCAATGAGATACTAAACAAAAGAAATAGAGAAAACCCTTGAGGTAGGGTAACACCATATATTAATCCTTAAGGAAGGATGAAACTCCTCAAGCAATACTTGTTTGTACATTAACAATAAACTTCATCACGCCAATACATTCCATACACTTCTTTATATATCATTCATTATAGAATGAATCTTCTAGAAATCATATTTATTATCTCTAACTATCATAGTGGGCCTGATTTAATACTATAGTGGACCTAGTCCACATTACATTGAATATCCTCCACTAATAATACATAACCCCATTCCCATTGGGTACCTCCCATATTACCTCCCCAGGTATAGTACACACATCTTGGATGATATGGTGTATGTTTGAGGTACATATTTTGGTACATGGTTGAGGCATATCATGAGTAATATGGAATATTATTGAGGCATATCTTTGGTACATGACTCATGGATGTTATTGGACATGTTTGAGGAATATTTTGGCACATGCTTGGTACATTATTTGAGGAATATCTTGGTGATGTTAGGCATATGTTTTGAGATATGTTCTTGGTGATCTTGGCATATGGTTTTGATGATGATTATGTATCAGTATCACTGAAAAGTTGATTATTAGTGAAAGTGACAGTATCAGTGACATAGAAAATGATAGTGAATGATTGATTATGATGGTGATGGTGATCATGATGTATCAGTATCAATGACAGTGACAATATCAGTGACAATGAAAATATCAGTGACAGTGATAGTAATAGTGACAATGACAATGATAGTTACAGTACCAGTGATAGTGATAGAGAAAGTGACAGTGTCAGTTTGATGATGATGTAGTACAGATAGCAACAGTGAAAGGTTAATTCTACACTTATATTTCATGGGGAAAGGAAGGTGCAAGGAAAGGGAGTTGTAGCCTCCTTCCGGTTGGATCTGGGGAACACAGGGAGTTGCAACTTCCTTCAGGTTGGAGCCTGTAATTGAGGTGGTCATAGCCTCCTTCCTATTGGATTCATAGAACATGGGGAGTTGGAATTTCCTTCAGGTTGGAGCCTGTAAATTATGGGTTCATAGCCTCCTTCCAGTTGGTGTTGGATAACTTTGGAAGTTGTTGCTTCTTATGAATGTAATCTTTAATATATAAAAAAGCATTTTGTGGTTTTCTCCCATCTGGGTTTCCACATAAAATAATGGTGTATTGTATATGTGTGTATGATGTGATGCATTTTTTTATGGTTATATGTTTATGATATGTTTAAATGCAATCATAAGTGAAAGAAATCAGTGATAAGTTAATGTTCTAATTAAAAGTGCTAAAAAGTACTCAATATTTGTAGTATTCAACATATAAAATAGTATGCAAAACATAAATAATTAGCTAGAAATGGCAGATAAATAATGATATAACCATAACAATACCAAAATAATACCAAAATAATACCAGAATAACACCAGAAAGAGCAATTTGATTACTGAGAGCAATGTTCACTTGTCATTTTGAAGGGGAAACCTCCAGTAGAGTAGATCTCTATTACAATAATATCCAAGACAAAGATTCTCATACCCTCGACTCCTATTTATACTAAATATGTCTATCCAAAAGAAAATTCTAAAGGAATATACTTCTAGAAGCGGAAGCTTCTATTAGGTCTTTTTACATTTGAATTATTCTTCCTTATTTCTAGGCCTTATTAATATTGGCCTTTATTACATGGAAATATATTATTCTAGCTATGTGAGGTGTAGCGCACCTTTTCGGCTACCATAGCTTAATCGCTCTTAAAAGGATACTATAACACCACTTGGTACATAACTCATATAGGCATTATATAATAACATGCATTTAATCAAGAGATTCAATTAAACTCAGAGTAAACATAATATTTTCTACTATAATTAACAATCAGTAGCATTTAACATTAATTCATACACACAACAGAATTCATGATAACATAAGTAGCATGGTCATGCAAAACATGATTAAATCATAATCAGATACTTATCTTTTTAACAGTGGTAGACTCCACCAACCAAGTGCATACCTTCCACGAACCTCGCATCCTTAGACCGCACTACTCATCAGCTCAACAGTGGGTCACCCCCGAGCTGGGACTAAGCTCCACCCCAAGGCAAGGAATGTTAGGCTAGGCTGAGGTTACAGGGAAAACAACACAGCAAATCTAGAAGGATTCTTCCCAAGATGCCATCTTACGCCCAATACTAGCAGACTCTCATTCCCCACATGCATGTTCCGCCCAGGAGTATACACCTTCACAAGCACAGACCATCAGTGCTAACCTCCCTGTCTGGGTCTCGGCAACAGGCCAGATCAGGAAGTCTCAGAGCCCGAAGCTGGTGCTGGACACTTTCTGGAAGAAACCTCTTCCAACAACAATCACCTCCCTCACCTAGAGAGAGATCACACATAGGCTCAATCACAACTCGCGTTGGCCATCAAGCCATGCGCAGTCCAGCTTTGTGTGGTCACCATAGCCAACCGGAAATACAAACACAGCCTCTCAAACAGGCTCAGCAATGGCTTGAGGCCTTACAGTGATGGTTCACGGGAATGCATGATGAGTAATTCCGACAGGGGTCGACACAAACTCCACAGCTCAAAACGGAGGTGAAACCGGCTCTTCAGAAACAAACACAGGCTTCTTGGCTCAGAGAATAGAGGTGTACACATATTTACAGAGCCAAACACAGGATTTCCAACTGGTTCAACAATGGCGGAATGGTTCAAGGTCACTACTTCGGAACAAAGCCTCCACGCACGGTTTTGATCAGTCGAACAGAGGATGCACATGGATTATCAAAGATAAAACGGGATTTTCGACTCTCAGGAATGCACGAGGATTTCTCTGCAGGAGTCAGGTTGGTCGTACTATCCAGGGCTCCGTACGCGTTCAGGTAATCGGGTAGAATGGAGGAGGAATCCTTCGCATGGCCCATCTTGGTTGTTTTATTCGCATGGGTCGGGGCTGACACTTGTCACCCATTGAACTGCATGCATTCCACCAGCACACATCGCCTTTGTACGTCCTCCCCTTGCCAGAAAATTAGGATAAAACATAAAATGCACATGTCTTTTTGGGATAATATTAAAATATTATTCCCAGGCTTAAGCCCCCTAGGCTTAGCCCCCGGGCTCAACACATAGCCCCTTTCCCACCTTCCAGCCCCTAATTCCTTTCCTTCTCTATGGACGCTTAGTCCCCCTTCACTCATTAATCGTGGTCGGTCTACCCATGGCAGTGTTAATATTTTATTAATGTTTTGCATACATTCAGGTACAAAATCAAGCCCTTGGCCTCCAACCCTTAGGCTCCCTGGCCTAACAAACACATAAGCCACAAACTTATAAAAACTTGGCTCACCAGCCTATAAAACATAATTACAATTTCATTCAGAACATGGTTTGCAATGGGGCTCGGCCTTGGGGACACTACAATACCCCTCCCCTTATTTTTTCACTGTCCTCAGTGCAACTTTACATAGGATCTGCAAGCTTTTCAAAAAATTTCAAAAAGATGCGGGTACTCTGCCAGCATAACATCTGCATGCTCCCATGTCGCATCCTCAGGACCATACCAGGTTCACTGGACCTTTACAAGCTCTATGGCTCGATTCCAGAGCTGTGTGCTTTTCCTATCCAATATGCACACAGGATGCACTTTCAAGACACCTTCTGGTTCCACCTGAATCACATTCCAATTTATAACATGATTAACATCAGGTACATATTTCTTAAGCAGTGAAACATGAAACACATTATGTATAGTCATAGATGCAGGTAGTGCAAGCATGTATGCAACTGGCCCAATCCTTTCCAGGATCTCAAATGGCCCACAAAATCTTGCTGCCAATTTGGCGCAACTTCCCATCTTCAGGGAACTCCTATTAGTTTTCACTTTCAGGAAA
>SNQJ01S0154846.1:22548-35861 GCA_010110895.2 Picea sitchensis
TCTTAAGCCCTACACAAATTCTAGGTGGATATTGGTGACAACTCACCTAATCCAACTAGCTTATTTTGGATGTTTTCATGTCAACACATCTTTCTCTACTTCCAAGGCCGTTTTGGGGCCATAAAAAAGTGTCTTTTTGACTTGCCACATTCAAACTATAGACAGAGTTAGAGTTTAACAAAATGATGTGTAGTTCTCAAAAATACCTTTCCAATGGGCTATCATGTGTGTAAAATAGAGGTCGTATGCAAAAGTTATGAACCCGAGAAGTTGAGGTACCAACTTAAGTTCTCTATACTATATTCCTTCTATGTTCCACATTCCTTTCGCAATTAATTTCACCTTTTGTCTAAGTTCGAATTTAGAAAGTTTTGCACATAAACAACAATTAATCATTTAAATCATTTCATCCTCTATTTTATTCTAAATTTTATTTTTCCCCCTTTTATTAATTGCTTAATTAATTTTTTTTCCTCATATCCTACTTAGACCCAGGCTTTAATTTCAACTAGGTTTAGAAATTTTTTAAGGGAAAAGTTATAATTAATATACTTTACTCATACATAATTATTTTATGGTTCACCATGTCAAGGTAAGATATTGTTTTCTAGGTACCTAGGTTCATTGAATCACTAGTGTTAAAACCACGAGGTTCCCTTCAAGACTCACTACGTGATCCAAGGGTGCCACTCGCCTTCATTCACGTTTCATCTATGCAATGTGCCCTTCAAGATGCACTATGTGCTCCAATGCTTCCACTCACCTTTTCACTGATTTTGGTAGGCATCTATCCCTTGGAGTTAACACTCCATCAAGAAAATTTGTGGGAGACTAAGGGGATCTAAGGAATAAAGACCCTACCTTATTGCGCGCCCCTTAGAATCATCATGATCGACTGTCACAGTCTTCCCTCATGACATCGTGGATCTCTCGAACTAGGTAATCATTAACCTGCAGTTCGAGCCACGGTGGGAGTGCTCGTAGGTTGTGGTAGGGCTACTGCCACACCTCTCCCTCTATATCGCTGGTTGTCATGCATGACCCCTTTACTCCAAATGTGAGTCTGGTTAGCAAGCTATCGTCAGCCTGCATCCATCAACAAAACATGTCAGCGATCCAAAATCAACATCATAATATACCAGTCATATGTCACATATGAATAACAAAAATTCTCAAACCATAAACAATCCACTCCATGACTTGATCTGGAGTCCAAGGAGGTACATCGATGCCATCGACATCCTCAATAATTCTAGAGTCCTTCACACTCAAGAGAAACCAGTCAGTATCACTTGTCGATACGATATAATGAAATAACATATCATCATATCCACAACATCATCATAATACATAAGTGAAACAATCAATCATATAAGGAACCAAATCACTTACACACAAGTGTCCTCAAAGAATAAGTCCAATTAGGTGTGTGCAAAAGAAAGATGTTGCAGTGGGTGAATCTCTTTGGGGAGTGAGATTATTTATGAATGGGGGTATCATTTTGGAAATGAGACCTTTTCTTTCCTCATTTAGCATGAGAAACTAGGTCTTGATCTTCATCCCTTAATAGTGTGGCTTCTTGATTGGCTACTCTTGCTTCTTCTTGAACACATTCTTCCCATAGACTATCAAATTGGAGTTTCTCTTTTCTTGCATAGATAGTTTGGATGAAGGCATCCCATGGTCTTGTGAGACCATTAGGAGTTATCATGATGATTTCATATTCATCCAAGTTGTTTCCAATTGGTTATAATTGTTCTTTGAATTGAGTAACCCTAGAGAAATAATCTTGAACTGTTTCTCCTTTCTGTAACTTTGTATTCTTGAGTTGTGTACTCAAGTTCATCTTTTGGTTGATGTTTTTTCCTTAATACATTCTAGTTAGGGAATCAAACATCTCTTTTGGAGTATTCTTAGAAGACACTTGAGGGATCAAGTGTTTTTCAATAGAATATGAAATTATTCTTTTGGCCCTAATCATATCCTTCTTGTACTTCTCTTTGGCTGGATCTTCTTCGGGTTCTGGCACATTTTATTTTATGAATTTTTCAAGGTCATTCTCTTCAAGAGTGAGTCCAATTTTGTAACTATAGACACAAAAATGTTCCACGCCTTCTAACTTGCCAACAAGCTGGGTTCTTGCAGACATCTTGACATGGAGCTAGGAAAATGACTAGAAAATGAAAGTGTTCAGAAAATGAAAATGAACTTACCAGGAGATGCGTTGGGCTGAGGCAAGCTTGTTGGAGTTGACTATTTCCAAAAATTTCAAGAGTTATCCCTTGAAATTTGACCTGCGCAAATCTGGACTCATATTTCTAGTACTTGTTTTGGTTTCCTCGTATCAGTCAAAACTAAGGTTTTACTTTCCAGAGAGTATGTCCACTTAATAGCTGCACTCAAGCTGCCAAAGGATGTACTAGGGTAGGGGTTACTACCCTAGATAGTTTTTAGTCAGTAATTCCACTCCAATAAAAATCCCTAATTTCCTTGTATGACAAGACTGGCGTTTTTAGATACCCAATGAAATGTTCTCTATTCATTCAAGCTATGCTATCATGTTAAATTTAATGTTGTTTATTATGTTATTTTCAATTTACTAGAGAATTCAATGCATTTCCAAAACAACAACAGAAAAAGGATCACTGAAAGATACACAATAACAAGGTACACAACATTTTATCCTAGGAAACCCTCATGGGGGAGAAAACCTTGCAAAACATCCTCAATAATAGATTGTCAATACAATGCCAAGACTAAGACCAAACCACCAAGAAATAATTTATGATTGAGCATGTGCCTCTCTTCTCCTTCTTCTTGCAACTATAGCTTCCTTCAAAAGATGCACACTAGAAGTGTGAGTGAGTGAGTGAACAAATGAGGTGCCATCCTCACTTCTAAATATTAGTGAGGAGGTGTTAGGGTTATGTCTCTTCACTTAGTAGGGTCAAAATCTTCCAAGAGTGGTTAGAACCACTTTATAAACCCTAGGGGATGACTTTACATATACCACCATATAAATATGGTTTGACTAATCCACAAAAGGGGATTTGGTCTTATATAAGGCCTGAAATGATCAATCCATAAAAGGGGATTTGATCTATAAGATAATAACTCAAATAAAATTAGAATATTCTTCGAAGTTACAATATTTCAACGCTAACCTCCCTAACACATCACGTAAGTAGAATAATATATTTTCCATGTAATAAAGGTGAATATTAATAAGGCCTAGTAATAAGGAAGAATAAGTCAAATGTAAGAAGACCTAAAATAATCTGTTGCTTCTAGAAGATCTTCCTCTAGATTGTTCTTTTGGTAGATAGATTTAGTATAAATAGGAGTCGAGGGCATGAGACATTTGTCTTGAGAATTATTGTAATTGAGTGCTTCTCTGCTGGAGGTTTCCCCCTCGAAGAGACAAATGAACATTGTTTCCTATCAATAAAGGTATTATTATGGTGCTGAGGTTTCATATATTGTGTTGTTTCGTTGTTATTCTCTACAGTATTTCTATTTTATGCTATTATAATAGATCTGGTACCTTACAAAAATATTGTTATCATTGTAAGGTTAGGGTGAATACTATGTATTGATCAAAATTATTAATAGTTGTACCTATATACTTTTTATTTATCAAAATCCTGACTTTTTTACATTGTCATCTTTCTTAATTCTACATTAATAAGAGAAATAAACATAAATAGTAGTAAGTTATCTTATTTTGTTCTTGCTTCCTAGATTTTTTTAATGTATCTATTGAATTTTAATGATTATAATATGATTTCTTCCATTTACATTCAATTTCTCTTCCTTGTTCTATTTCATGAATTTCTTATATAGAAGGATTTACATCTAGTACTTAAGCCTAATTTGAAATTGTATTCTTTATCAGTTCATGCACATTACATTTTCTCTTTTTTTTTCAAAAGAAGACTAGTGAACTCCTGAAAAGGAAAATGCATATCTTTTTTAACAAAATGATACTAGTCAACTCCTCAAAATTGAAATGTATGTTCAACTATGAATAGTTTCATACAAAATTTTCAAGACATTTCACTCTTAGTGAATATGCTACAATCTTTTATGTGAGGGATGATTATGTATTTAAGAAATATTCTCAAGAGAAATTTGAATTTGATATTACATTTCTTCTAACAAGCAATTACTACAGATTATATGGGTCTAGTGTCAAATCCATTTACAATTTTAAAATATGGGTCTAGTGTCAAATCCATTTACAATTTTAAAGATATTATAATTTTTTATGTAACAACCCTAGTTTAAATGAAGTTGCTATTTAAGGTTTTTCAAGTATAGTTAACTAAATAATTATCCTATTCTAATGTGTATTAGTTAAATGGATGATTATTTATTAATAATATTAATAAATTATTTATTTTAAATATATGTTGATTAATTAATTAATTGGATTAATTAACACATTTGGTCATGTTTGGATAAATAAATTAAAGGTTTAATAAATTTTAATTTGTTATTAAAAGCCTCCATTTGTTGCTGCCCAAGAGACACATGAGGGTTTATGAAATTTTGGGGAGAGGGAGCATTATTTTGAGAGAAGTTGGACTCAATTATGTTTGGTATTTTTCTTGGTTTGGTCTAGGAGTTTGGTGGACTGCTATAGGGTGTGTACCACAAGACAATGAGAATCCTCGAGCTAGGGAGTCGGATAGGCTACTCCTATCAAGTGTGGAGGGAAGATTTGGTTTTTGGGTAGAGTTTGGGTAGAGGTGCTGTTGAGGATGCATCTAAGATTGGAGAAATAACACTGTCATTTATATGTATTTTGTGAATATATGTTTGCAATGTGGAGTTGTTACGTGAATTTATTTTCATGATGTCTATAAATAAAAATTTATTTTGAATAATAAATGATTATAAGTCGATGATTAAATTCAAAGTGTGATATAATTTCTTTTATTCTTATTTTAGTCAGGTTTTATAAGGCCTTGTGGGGACAAGCATAGATTCACACTACGGTACTTCCATCCCTAGTTTAAAAATCCTTGGGACTGTGGCCTTACCCAATCTACCCAATTTAAGAATGTAAAACCATAATAAATCTTAAATTTAAAACAACCTTAAATAATTTGTATAGGGTATATATATATATATATATATATATATATATATATATATATATATATATATATTGAAAGCAGCCTAGGGGCCTAAAACCCTTAATTAGATATAAACCTAGGCCAAGCTCTAGCCCACCAACTCCTAAGCTAAACACACGTATTTTCATTTTTATATATACATATATACAAAAAAAAAAAAAAAAAAAAAAAAAAAAAAAAAAAAAAAAAAAAAAAAAAAAAAAAAAAAAAAAAAAATTCTTAAACATATATATATATATATATATATATATATATATATATATATGTGTTAAAGTATGTAAGAAGAGTAAAATAATAAATATAAAAATATATAAACTAGCAACAACCACATTAATGTAAAAGTGGTTGATATAATTTATCGACGCCCATTTTTTCACTTTTTAATTAATGGCTGATCGAAGCGATATCAACCACTTTTTCATATTACTGGTTGTTGCTAGCTGATTTATTTAACGTACACAACCATGAAATATATATCTTGATACAATTTAAATGTAATATTTAAATATTATTTAGTAATTTAATTATTATTTTAAAATAAAATAATTAAAATATAGTTAATATTCATATAAAAATTAAATAATTTACAATAATACTTAAATAATAAATAAAACAATAATGACTATTAATAATAATAAATTCATTATTCTTTATAAAAATATTAAATAATAAATAAATTATTAGAAACTGATTATTTAATTATAGAAAATTAATTAATTAGAAATTATATAATAATATTTATTAATTAATAATAATTAAATTATTTAATTCTTAATTACTATAATAATAATAAAATTACTATTAAATAAAAGTATTTATAAATCTTTAGAAATTAATATAGAGAAATTAATAAGAAAAATAAATGCATTATTAAAATAATCCAATAATAATGAAAAATACATTTATATTAATCATTGAAAAAAAAAAAAAAAAAAAAAAAAAAAAAAAAAAAAAAAAAAAAAAAAAAAAAGTTAATAAAACAAAAAATAATAAAATATTACATATAATAATAAGAAAGTAATAAAAATAAACACATTGTTAAAATAAATACATTATATAGAAATAAAGGAAGACAACATTAATAATGAATAAATACACTAATGTATTAATTAATTAATATCTCTAATGTATTAATTAACAATGTATTAGTTACCGTATTAAAATATTAAATAATAACTAAAGTATTAAAATGATTATTTAATTATTAAAATTAATTAATTAAAAATTAGTTTAATAGTATTATTTCTATTAATAATAATAAAATTATTAATTCTCAATTGATTATAGCTAACAAAAAATTAATAATATTAAACAAGATATTTAAGTAAATTAGAAAATTATATATAAAAATAAAAAGAATAACAGCCAAATACATTATTAAAATAATACACACAAATGAAAAAATATATTTGTATAATATAAAATTAATTTAGAAAACAAAAAATAGTAAATGAAAAATCATTGCAAGTTAATAAAAATAAAAAATAATAAAGTATTATATATAGTAATAAGAGTAATAAAAAATAAATACATTGTTAAGATAATAAATTAATAATGCATTTCATTTTAATAAATAAAGGAATACAACACTAAAAATGTATAAATACATTAATGTATTAATTAATTAATACTTTTAATGAAATGCATAAATAAAGTATCAATATATTAATGTAACATGTAAATAATAAATATATTAAGAGTTGAATTTATTAATAAAAGTATAAATTAATAGACTACAAAATTATTAAAATTAGTCAATTATTAATTGTTTAATGTTCATATACATTAATAAAGTATTAGAATTTTTTTTTAAGTAAAAAGGGTGGTGGCCTCTATAATATATTAACCCAAAACTTTGTAACGAATACACAGTATCATATCTAGAGCTACCAAAAGATGCTGCCGGTAACAGGAAACCAGCATTATTGGGAAACATCTAGCAGTTATACGCTAATATGATCAAGAAAAAGACATCTCTCCTGCCCGTAGGAAACCGGGACAGATGCCGGAAGTCCAAAGAGGTAAATAACAATTAACACGTAAAAACAAGAACCTGGAGAGCTGGGCAGCCTAGGCATCCGATTTGCACGGCCCATCAAGACTTTCAAGCTGATATGTCAAGGCCTCAGATGCACATGTGGTTCCATGTCGCTTGGGGTCCCAGAGTCACCCAGAGCACGTCGGCTCCCTGGGTCTCATGGTGAAGGCTCCCCAGGCTCCAAGTCCGCGACTGGTCCTTGAGCCCTCTCGAACACCAAGGCTGCAGCCCACCAATGAGGATGGGACCATGACCTCGGCCACCACGCCTCCTCTTGAGGAGTGTCACTCCCATCCCTCTCCTTGCCATCACCATCGCCTCTCCACCGTCTGCATGCCTCCTGTCATCCGGCCTAACCCAGGCTTCAGCCCCGGCCCACATTTATTAAAAATACAATAATAATACATAACATTAATAATACAATAATAATACAATAATAATAATAATACAATAATAATGCAATAATAATAATAATAGTATTAGAATTTAAAAATACAATAATACATAACACACAAAGTTTCCTTTACATTTCCCATAAACCATTAATAATGCAATGAATAAAATAAAAATACATTATAAGAAAAAACACATTAATATATTTATAATAGATTAATCTCATTATTTAAACTATACATTAATGATATATAAATGGCTGTATAAAATACTAAATACATTAATGTATGTTAAGTATTAAATGTATAAAACAATAATTACAATAGTACATTAAAATTGCATTAATGAGCTAATGCATTTAATGCATTAATGTGTTAACGTATTTAATGCATTAATGCATGAAATGCATTAATACATTATCGTGTTAATGTATTTACTACATTAATGTATTAATGCATTAAATATATTATCGCATTAATGTATTCACGCATTAATACATTAAGCATGCTAACACTTAACAATTATTTAAAATGGTAATACATTAATGTATTAAATACATTCTAAAATATTAATATATTAACAATATATTAATAATACATTATAATAAATGACAACTTATTATTATAAATGTATTAGTAAAACACTAACAAATACATTACCTAACAAATTATAATAGTATATTAACTCATATTCTAATAATATATTAATATTAATATCATACCTTATTAATGGGATTAATAATGTATTAATGTTAAAGTAATACATTATTATATAAAATAATAATATATTATTATTATTAATAATACATTATTATACACAATAAAGTAATACATGAATAAAACATTAATACATTAAAAAAGGTATTTAAGTAATATAAAAAATAAAATTATTATATTAAAGTACTAATACATTAATAACATTTATAGAATAATAAAGTAATACATTAATTAATAAAATAATGATACATTAATACTTTAATAACACATTACTACTTTAATAATGTAAATTAATATATTATAATAATGCATTAACTCATTATTATATTATTATAATGTTAAAATATTTCCTTATAAATAACATGCTTATAGATTATTAATAAATGTATTAATAAAGAACTAACAATTATATAGCACAAATTATAATTGTATATTAAATCATTACCATTGTGTTTAAATATAATATAGTTAATATATTTATATATTCCCACTAATAAATTAACGTATTAATAAAATATTTATACATTGCGAAATAATAATAATAAAGTATTAAGACATTGATAAAGTATTGTTAATTAATACATTAATAAAGCATTAAAACATTATAAAAAATATTTAATTTATGATAATACATTAATATATTGAAGTAATAAAGTAAAAAATACATTAATACATTAAAGTAAAATGATTGATTCATCACCCTCTATCACCTTCAACTCACCTCACGATGATGATGATGGTTTAGAGTGATAGCCTATGTTTCACCATCATGATAGTTAACTCCAAGAATTGATGATGACCATGACAAAGACTATGCCCCCATGTACAATATATATATATAGGTATAGTATATATGTATATATATATATATATATATATATATATATATATATATATATATATATATATATATATATATATATTGTTGCATCATGGACAACCGTGAAACGTTTTACGACAAATTATGTTCATTTTAAGAGCTGTTCATCATAATGTGACGCTAATACCGTTCGTCACAATGTGACATTGAAGAAATGTCGTCATTACTGGTTAATAGAAAAATGTTCATCAAAATGCATTAGCTGGGAAATATTCATCATAATGCATGTTTATAAACACTCCGCATATTGTGGTGATCTTCGCTTGCTATTGTGACGCTGGGAAATGGACGTTACAGTGAAACGTCGAGAAATGTTCACCAAAATGCAACATTGAGACATGTTCGTCACATTTCATGTAAGTTGATCAATGCCTCACAATGTGACCCATAATGTTCATCATAATGCAATGTTTGGAAATAGTTGACACATTGTGAATCATCTTTTAATTTTCATGAATTCCAAGTGGGAAATGGTCATCATAATGCGGCGGTCCGGATTTTCGCTTTTTGTCACAAGACGACGCTTAGAAAATGTTCCCGCCACATGGCTTAATATTGGGAAAATGTTCGCTCTGAGTGCGACGCTATAAAATGTTAGTCACAAATGAGGATGTATGGACCTTTCATGTTTTACTCTTTATTATTAATGATTTATATTCTTCCTAAGGACATTTATATAACAAAGGAAATGTTCATCACATTGTATGATGGAAAATGTTCGTCACAATGCATTGGAATGGCTTCGCCACATTGCATTTCCGCTTGTTCATTCGTCACAATGCGACGAGGGAAATGTTCACATCATAAATGCACGTTTGGAAACACTTGACAATGGGGAATCATCTTCACTTTGGCGATGTTGGGAAAAATGGTCGCTAGAATGTATGCCAAGAATTTTTGGTCGCATTGTGACGATCGAAAATGTTCATCACATTGCATATTGGGAAATGTTCATCGTAATGCGACGCTTGGAAAATGTTAGTCACAATGAGATGTATGGAATCAATAAGGTTTTCCCTTTAGACAATGATTTATATTTTCCTAAAGCGGAGTTACTGATAAGAAAGGTAAATGTTCGGCTACATCATGGACGCATGGGAAACGCTTGTCACAAATGCGCATATTGGATCGGCCACATTGGCGACGCTGGAAAAATGTCTTCACGAATGCATCGTAGGAAAAAGGTTCATCATAATGCAACAAGTTTGGAAATAGTTGACATTATCAGAAATCATCTTTTAATTTTGCGACGGTGGAAAAATGATCGCCATAATGCGGCCGAATTTTGTCATGACACGACGCTTGAAAATGTTCGTCACATGGCGAAATTGGGAAATGTTCGTCTGAGTGCTTAATGCTGGGAAATGTTAGTCACAATGAGACATGGGAATCATGTTTTACTTTATGAGAATGATTTATATTTTTCCCAAGGACATTGATAACAAAAGTGGAAATGTTCACATTGTGATGATAGAAATGTCTCGTCAATGCATATTGGGAAATGGTCAGCCACATAGTGACGTTAGGGAAATATTCGTCACAATGCGACGTGTAGGGAAATGTTCATCATAATGTAATGCTTGGAAACACTTGACACAATGTAGAATCATCTTTACTTTTGCAACATTGGGAAAATGGCCGTTATAATGTGACATCAATAAAAAAAATTCACATTGCGACGTCCATATATATTCATCACAATGCAACATTAGGAAATGTTCATGACATCGCAACATTGGGAAATGTTCACAAATGTGATGTTTGAAAATAAAGGTCAAAGAATGAGATGTATGGAATCATGTTTTACTTTAGACAATGATTTATATTTTCCTAAGGACATTGATAAAAAAATGTTCGTCACATCGCGGACGATGGGGAAACGCTTGTCAAAATGCTAATATTGAGAAATGGTCATTACATTAAGTGACGCTGGAAAATATTTCCGTGGAGAATGCTAATGTAGGCACGCCCATCATAATGTAATGTTAGTCACAATGAAATGGACATTGTGAGAGTTTTAATCACGCATATAGTTGAATTGAATGTCAATGTTATTGCATAATGAGAGACTTTAATAGTAATATTTAAGAGGTTCACTCTAAAACAATATGATATAACAACACGATTTAAAAGTGAAAATTGATTTCCATTAACTTAACATTATTTTAGAGATGTCAAGAGAAATATATTTTGTGTTTGAAGTTGTTCTTGTACTTTACATTGAAGAGTGTGTCACATAGCCACATGTAGAGAGCAATAATTTTATGAGGTTGACATCAATATTTGAGACATACAAGAATATGACATTGAATTAAGTAATAAAACGTGAAAGATTAAGTTTCATGTTCATAGAGTAAGGGGTAAACACTAAAATCAATCCATATTGTGACATTTTAAATGTCATAACATGAATAACTTGAATGGAATGAGCTATATAGAGAGTTATTGTGTTGTCTTTCAATTTAAGAATAAACGGTTCATCCAAATTCAAATGTTGCTTTATGTAAAAATATTCTTCCTCTAAACCAATATAAAATTAATTGTATTCTAATAAATCCATTGATTAGAGAGTAAGACAAAGAATATGCTTTATTCTCTCACCCTCCAAGCCAACCTCAGACTCCATAGGGACGCTTATGGGCTTAAATATATTAGTAGTAATTAATATCCATATTCTCTTATTTATTTATTTATATATTAATAACATATCAAAATAATTACACAACTTCTTAATAAATAATTATTAATTACAAATAATTAAATATAACTATGGTAAAATGTAATTAATACGATATTGTTTTTCTTAATATAAATGTAATAATATAAACACCAATTAATAATCCATATTCTAGTTTTTATTTATTGATATAATATTAATATATTAATAATTAATATTCATATTTTCTTTTATTTTATTGATATAATAAATATAATTAAATAAAATACCATAACCCTAATAAATAATTAGTGGTTAATTTAATATAACTACTCATTTCATTTTTACTAAAGTAAAACAATTTAGAAGAAAAGGTCTTGCTAGTTACTATTAATGTTAAATTGCTTATGGAATGATGAAGAGTATGCAACAATAATAGCATGAAAACTGATTAATTTAAATTTGAATTGGTTTAAACCTAACCCTAATGACAAATAACTAATGTATTTTAATACAAAATTCAAAAGTTTCATGTCATTATGAGATATATTTTCAATTTATTGAATCTGATAAGGGTTTTGAGTATGCAAAGCATGCAAAAGAATTAATGAATGTGATAAAATGAAAATATTTTAAATTTGAATTGGCTTAAACCTAACCCTAAATAACTAATAACCAATGTATTTTTAACACAAAATTCAAAACTCTAACCACTATTTATTAATATATTATTAAAAACTCTAACCACTATTATTAAAATTTAATTCTATTAATATTAATAAATTTTGAAAAATAAATCTATATAATATAATAGAGGTGGGGAAATAAAAATTATTTAGGCAATAAAAAATTTATCTTGGAATTATAAATCTATCTTGCTATTTATTTTTGTAAAATTATTTCTGATACTTAATAAATTTAAAAATATATTAATACTACTACACTAATAATTTAACCAATTTCACTATTAATATTTTAATTAAACCAATTGAACTATTAATACATTACACTATTAATATATATTAATCAATTGAACCAATTTCAAATTTGAAAAAATAAATCTATATAATATAATAGAAGTGGGAAAAATAAATGTAGAGATATTATAAACTTAATTATAAATCTATTTTAATCTATTTATTTTTTAAATTATTTTGGCTACTTAATAAATTTAAAAATACATTAATACATTACAATATTAATTAATTGAACCAATTTTACTATTAATATATTAATTGAACCAATTGAATTATTAATATATTAATTGAACTATTAATACATTACATTATTAATATATATTAATCAATTAAATCAATTTCAAATTTGAAAAAATAAATCTATATATATGCTCAATTGAATATATAGAATGTTTGCTCATTTTATACACATAAACTTCAAACTTGAATGATATATGCTCTACCTATTTTTCCCAAAACACATATTTAACTTAATTGAAATATGTGATTTAATATAATGTAAAGAACTTATT
>SNQJ01S0154848.1:0-22538 GCA_010110895.2 Picea sitchensis
ACCAATGGTGCACATACTCGAGATGGATCTGATCATAAGCTTAGGAAAATAAGGATAGTACAGTCTTTTGATTTCATACAATCGCTCAAAGAGACACAAAACTCAAAAATTTAAACACCAATGGTGCACATACTCGAGATGAATCATGTTGGGAGAGTTGTAGTGGATTTATGTGCATATGAAAATATATGTGTTGAGATCAACCTTAGTAAGTGTTTTTTAGACAAAATGATTCTCAAATGGAAAAATTTTAAATACACATAAGCCTTGTATTATAAGAAAACGACATTTAGGTGTAGAATATGTTAATTTCTAGGTCATTTAGAAGCTACGTGTCCCCATGCTTGAGCTCATCCTCCTCGAAAAAGGGGAACAAATAGTGGGAAAGTTTGAGGATTGTTTTTTAAAGGGTAAGAAATTATATATACATTACTTTTGTAATTCTAATATTATAAATGAAATATGCACATGTACTCATGTTGTTGAAATTTCTCTTACTCCAGCATCTAGGTACTTTGTTATCTATTGATTTCCTTACTGCAATCATATTAGCAGCTCACAAAACAAAAATACACTATTGAAATATTCAACTCAATAAATCTAGCAAAAGAAAAAATGTAAACCAAAGCATGCACACATAAACACTAATATTTTTGGGTAGATACCCCTGGAAAAACCCTGGAGGGAAAACTAGTGTTAAGAATGATTTTATTATGCTAAAATAAGGGCTCCTGTAACAGGGATAGTGGCCCACTAAGAGAAATACAACTACATACAAACTTGGAAAAGTCTAGTCTATTGTATGACCCAAAACTACACGCTTTTCTAGGTGTACGTGTATTTCCTTCAACAAACCCACATATGTATATGAATATCTCCATTGAAACCCACATACATGTACGAAAATACTATACGAGAAATTTTGTACGACACTACACTTTCCTGTGGCTTCCTCTTGTTGAAACCCGACTGTGTTGTCTATGTTCTCTCTTCTCCTTGACCTGATCTCTAGTTGGAATTCCTTCTCCACCTATCCAAGATATTGAATCACAGTCCTTCATGATCCAACTCTCTTTGTCCTCTATCAATCTCTCTCAATCAACCTAACAAAGATTTCTTAAGTTTCAAGTGTCTTCCTCCTTCACCCTAGCCTTGCTTTTATAATCATGAGTAATAATTTATTTCTAATCTCCAAAGTGATTGACAATTGAGATTACTTCTCACATGTACTTGATATTTACATGCTAATTACTTTTAGCACTTTCCTTAAATAAATCAATTAACTAATTACATAATTAATTAATAAAATCACTTTACTTTATTAATTCCTTTAATTAAAGTAAACTCAAGGTAGAAGGCTTTGGACGATTTCCACATGTTGAGAAACATAGACCTGTGTGGAAATACATGTCTGATGCTACCACTAGCATCAATACTCCCTCTTAGTGAGGAAGGTATTATGCACCACTCCATGTCTATCTTTGAAGAATACAAACTTCCATTTCTCCAAGGGTTTCGTGAGAATATTTGCATCCTACTCATTCGTGTAAATATACTAAAGGTTCTCTACTCCCTTTTGGATCCTATATTGAATGAAGCAGTATATTATCTCTATATGATTGGATCTATCATGGAATACTGGATTCTTCGAGAGTTTGATACAACTATGATTATCATAGTATATCATTGTAGGCTCCAACTCCTAATCAAATAAACATGTAAGCACCTGTGAAGCCAAATGGCTTCACATCTATCCATTTTCGCTGTGATATGTCAATTTTCACATACACTCTTATGTGACTAATTTTATGATCTGGAAATTGTTTCCTAGTGATCTAATAGTAAAATCTTGGATTTTATCACTGAACAACTTTACACTGAAAATTATTGACTGAAATTACATGTAGAGGAAACAAAAAATATCAAAGATGAATCATCAACACATATGGGAAACAATATTTATGTTCTAAAACCTTGTTAACTTCAAAAATTCTGAGGGAAAAACCAACCCTCCCAACTAGTACAATATCACAAAATTTGAGGACAACCTTTTCCTCTCAGCGAATACAAATAACACCAAAATATGAGGACAACCTTGTACTCCAATAACCATATAAATAAGAAAACCAAACCTTAGAAAATATCCTAGAAATATCTTATGCCCACAAATCTATTGAAAACCACCTGTACAACCTGTTGATGTCACATGTAAGCCCTGTAAATACCTACACCTTCCCAGGTAGCTCTGTAAGGATGTACATGATTGTTCCCACTGCAATCCGCATGCATACGCGATTGTTCCCACTGAAACCTGCATACATGCACGAAAACTTGTACGGACCCTTCCATACAACTTGCTCCACTCATACACTTTCTCGTTTATGCGACTATCTCTCTCTCCCACACATGTGTTTTGATTTTCCCCTCCAAGAATAGAAAATAGAGAGTCCTCAACCCTAGGTTAGGTTTTCCATCAGACAAAATTTCTCTTTGTTGAAAACACCAAGTCACTTAGCACAATTGCAGAATCAATTATGCTAACTCCATCCTTGCACAAATGATCTAATATCACAATGAACTCTCTCCTTTATATGGAAGTCCAATGAGTGAGTTTAGGAACCCCTTCT
Organism: Picea sitchensis; assembly: GCA_010110895.2. NCBI lineage: Eukaryota > Viridiplantae > Streptophyta > Pinopsida > Pinales > Pinaceae > Picea > Picea sitchensis. The sequence continues at coordinate 2,628 of SNQJ01S0154848.1, forward strand.
AAACTCAACAATTAATTAGAATATTTTATTCCTCTTTGTGGGTGTGACAACCCATCACAATCCCACAAATCCCATCAACTTTCCCATGAGGTCATAGACTCATTATGTGGCCGATTTCACTGAAATAAAAGGATAATATGGTGCCAATGAATATTCCCACATGCCTGGAACCTTGGCCTCTTGTTGAAATACCTACTGAAGCTACAATAAAAAACACTCCCTCTTAGCATGGGAGGTATCTCATTCACCATCATTTGGATGTATCTATGTCTCCCACTCTAGAAATGACTCTGTCTCCTCTACCACAATTGCACTCCAATCCTCCTGACCAGTTGCTCCCTCTATTACTAAAACAGGTCATGCTCTCTCTTTTGGCACCAAGCCAAAGTGGAAAGAAGGATGATAGTGGGAAAGAAAGTGCTCAGAAATGGAAGTAACAGCTGGAAGGTAACACAAAATGCGTGCATGCAAGAAAGCGTGCACAAGAAAAATGACAATTGGAGGAAGAACATCATGCATGCAAGGGATAAATACCTAACGTTGGTAGGGTTAGGGTTTTGGTTATACATTGTAAATGGATAAATAGCCCGATATATATAAATATAGATACACAAGGATCATAGAGAGGTTGATTCGCTTTTGTATTAGTTCAACTTTTGTAATGATCTATCGTAGCTAGATACAAGTTGATGCGTTATGTAATATGGTTTTGGAGCAATTTTGTAAGTTGTTGAGCTAAGAAAAGAGGAGAGGAGGAAGATCTGAGGATTAGATCATAGGCTTTGGAGCCTGGTGCAATCTAGTTCACCTCATACAGATCTTACGCTTCAGAGGGAATTGTAAGCACATGATGCTGGAGATGTAGAACTGCCATAATAAAAGAGCCAAGAGACAAATATTTGTGGACGTAGCCTAGGAGGGGGTGAACCATGGTAATATCTATGCAATGTGATGAATGTATGTATATCTTTATTTTCTTTCAACAGTTAATTTTTATACTTAATAAATGATTTAATGCATTGTTATGGAATATGATTGTGTTGTTCGAGAAATAAATTGTGAAGGGTAGATGCACACCCATGAGTACTAGTAGAATGCAATCATGATTCATAGTAGATGGATCGTATTAAAAATCCCCTATATCATACTCAATCCTAGGTTGTAAACGTCTGAGCCTTACAACCACCCATTTAAAGTTATCTCGAGTGAGACTACGTAGTGCACTTTGTGTACTGTGTTGCCTTCTGGTCTACTAGGAGGGCCGATAATTTTAGAGGATTTTTTGGAAACCCAAAAGACATGAAGCTTGGGTCAATAACTTAGAGGGTAAAAGAAAGCAGTTAAACCAACAAATGGTTTCATTGCTGTGTTAGAAGGAACAAGAGAGGATTGGGTAGATGAGATAGATTGAACGAGAAAAGAATGAGTGAAACAAGAAGACCAATGAGCCATTAGAAGGGAATGTTGAGACTATGGAACCCCACGAAAGAATAAATCAAAGGTTTGTTGAGAACCAAAGCACTAGAGTTTTCCCAGAAAGATAATAGAAACCCTAGAATCACACCTCACAAATATCTAGATAAATACGTGTTTACTGATTTACATGAAGTCTTTTTCTATGACTTTCCACATCTATTACAGGAGTGGATACTAAGGTTGAAGGATAATCACGTGACAAACCAGATCCAACAGCTAGATTGGACTCAGGTACAGATTGAGCAGTTACAATAGGTGAACAAAAAATTCACCCACGCAATAGACTTTTGGCTTGATAGTATTGTGGCAAGTTTCATCACCGAATTTGTAGTTGACACAGTGAAGTCATACAACGTAGCAGAGAAAGAATTTATACGTGGACCTCGAGGAAGGTACATTCAATCTATGCATACTTCTATTAAGATATTGCTATATAAAAAAGGTGTAATGACAATGGAATCAGACAGCTAAACTTCCCTGTGTGCATGGGGAAAGGGGGGAAACACTGACAAAGAGAGGATAAATGGAAGGAGGTGAGGATAAAGGCAAGAAGGAGGAGGAACCCTTGGACCCAATCATGATGGATGATGACCAACTCAAGTGGATATTGGCATCATCAAGAATGATGCACAGTGGATTACCCTACCAATATAAGTCCAATACCAAGAAGAGAGCCATATCCGCGAGGGAAAGCTTGGCGAGCGATAAGGAAGAGGTAGAGGATCTCCGGGCTGTGGAGTAGATTGAGGAAATCCTGCATGAAATGTATGAGAGGAAGACAAGAGGCCCAAGAATGGGAGGAGAAGGAAACCATCCTATCCATATTAATGTCAGTGTGGAACCCATAAACCCATGTGAGACTAATACACCAAAGAGAACACCATCGTTTAAACAACCAAAGTTTTAAGGAAGTCAAACAACAAGAAGTACATCTACACTAGGAGCAACAACTGGAGGAGACATTTCAGGCAGCACTAGTCAAGTATCTACACTGCATGGAGGAGGAAGTAGTTTAGTATTCAGAATGGCAGAACATGATCCCACTATCAGATTACCAGAATTTCGAGGAGAAGCAACAAAAGACCCAAAGAAGAATTTGTTCATTTGTGCAAATATCTGGGAGGCAAAACAAATCACTGATGAAGATACCAAATTCGTGTAGCTATCGATTACGCTAAGAGACCGTGCACTAGACTGGTACATGAGTCTAGACACAAACAGTGCCCCTGGGATGACGAGGAAACTAGTAGACATTAAGAAGCTATGGATTAATGATTTCCAGAAGCTGAGCTCAGAGGATCAGTAGATGAACGAGATGATCGGATAAGATAGAAACCTGGAGAATCTGTATGGGAGATTGACCAGAGATTCAAGTGACTAAAGGGAAAACTAAAATACCTTATGACTGAGATGCAACATCAACACCTGTTTGTAAACTCACTACTCCCACACTTAAAATATCCCTTACAACAATAGAAATTTCAGACGTAGGCAGAGTCTCTGCAGGCAGCCTTGCAACTGGAAGAGAACTATTGCCAACAAATGGACCCAGCTATGGAGGAATCGAAGGAGGATTTGAAGAATCTAACATTTCAACTAAATCAGAATAAGAACAAGGACAAACGAGAAGTTTTTTGGTGCACTGCATGCAGAATAGAAGAACACCACAAGAACGAATTCCCAACACTTGCGCAATATATGGAAACAGGTATGCCAAATCCACTACCACAGGGAGAATTATGGTGCAAAATATGCAAGAAACCAGGTCACGACCCTTATCGTTTCACGATGATGTAGAAATACCATAAATTTCTAAAGAATTCATATTGCACCTTTTGTAATTCAGTAGGACATGATGACAAAGATTGCAGAACTATGGAGCTGATGCATGAAAGAACATCAGATGCATACATGGTACAGGCCAAATTGATGACTGGGAAAGTAGCGCCACAGTTCAATCAAGCCCCAGCTCCATATAATATTGCACAACAGCGGTACAGTACTGCGCAATATATGGAAACAGGTATGCCAAATCTGCTACCACGGGGAGCATTATGGTGCAAAATATGCAAGAAACCAGGTCACGACCCTTATCGTTTCACGATGATGCCAAAATACCATAAATTTCTGAAGAATTCATATTGCACCTTTTGTAAGTCAGTAGGCCATGATGACAAAGATTTCAGAACTATGGAGCTGATGCATGAAAGAACATCAGATGCATACATGGTACAGGCCAAATTGATGACTAGGAAAGTAGCGCCACAGTTCAATCAAGCCCTAGCTCCATACAATATTGCACAATAGTGGTACAGTACTGTGCAACAACCATACAATAATGTGCAGCCGTAGTATAACCCAACACAACCCCAGTATAATACCGTGTAGTATAATCAGGCACCATAGTATAACACGTTGAGAGGTGACCGAGCAGGCTACCGAGGAGAAGGACGAGACAGAGGAGGTTTCAGACATGGTAGAGGACTAGTCACATGTCAGAATTGTCAGCAACCAAGAGATTATGCACGAGAATGTCCACTTCCACCAACAACTTGTATGTATTGTCGCGCATCGGACCATGATACAGAGGAATGTCTGACACTACTAGTAAAGATTCAGGAAAAGAGGAACCAGAACAATCAGAATGTCCAATGGATTTCAGTCGAAGCCAGGGAAGATGGATGAAACATCAATATTGTCACTCGTGGAGGAACGAAAAATAGGAAGTGACGCAGTTCGACAGGACCCAACACAAAACCAATGGGTAAAGAAGAACATTGAACCAAGAAAGTAGTTCGACATGCCAAAATAAAACAAGACTTTTAAGGAATCCATACAAGAATTTTAGAAGGACGAGTTGGAGGACACAACGTCAACTTCAACTGTGAAACCATTTAAGGAAGCCCTAGAATATGAGATGCCACCATCATTGGATCATACCAACGGAATGCAACCCAAGGGACAAGTAAGTGCAATCAAAGGATTTTTGAAATCATGCATGAAAATATTAAGTGATCCTTCATCTGTGAAAATATTGAAAAACATACTAGATAAATCTAGCAGCGAGATGGAAGAAAAACTAGAACCAAAAATTGTCAATCACCTACACACCAGAAGAAGAACGAGTAGGGAATTTAGACTAAATGCTAACATTGGATATTTCAACATGGGAGACATTATACTAGACCTAGGATCCGAAGTGAATGTGCTACCCAAGAAGACCTGGCAATGTATGGGAGAGCCAACACTGGGATACTCAAATGTCCAATTAAAACTAGCAAACCAACATAGAGTCCTACCAATATGTAGACTGGAAGGAGTGACAATAGATCTTGATGGAGTGTGCACTAAAGAAGATTTTGAAGTCATTGAAATAGATGACGACACAACACCTTACCTGGCACTTCTTAGTTTGGATTGGGCGTTTGAAAACCAAACCATAATCAATTTGAAAACCAAGAAAATGACATTTGAATCCGGAGAATACAGGGTCATAACACTACTAGATCCATCAGAAGTAGAGAGGTTCATAGAACCCACTTGCCTGGACTTAGAGGAGATCGTCCAACTGTACAAAACAACTACGCGTGATGAGGATTATGTAAACCCAAATGCAGACATGGTAATCAGTTGGTGGAGCATTACTTCATGTGCAACAGACTTAGACAATAGGTTAGAAAACTGGCAGTAGAGACTACACGAAGTACCCACGCGAAGATGTGCTAGAATAGACCGCACAGTAAGATGGGTAAGCACAAAAATCAGAGAACCACCCAGTTTCCATGGACTAAATGATTTGGAAACATTCTTGACATAATATGAAGACGAAGTATTAGAAAACCAGCGACTGTTAGCACTTGACTTAGCACTTAGGGCCACACCCGCAAGATGATCGGGCGCACATAAAGAGACCATTACAGGATGGTATAAATGTAAGTGACTACTGTGTATAAGGTTCGATGCAGAACATAAATACAACAAACAAAAGCAATACCAAGGACAAGAGGCACCAGTGGAACACTTGGCGAAGTGAAAAATGCTGTGAAAAACTACACCACCAGAGGAATGGCCTCATTACTTCATACATACTTTATAGGGCATACCAACGAACTGGTACATAGACCAAGAATTGCACAAAGGAACTACAACATGGAGGACATTGCAACAGAACTTCACAACCAATTTCTCATTCAAGCATGAGAACCCCAACATAGATGCAACTCTCAAATGAATAAGAGGAGTAATATTCATCAAAGAACCGGAAACATAATTTATCATAGAAGAGAAACAATGAAATAAACAAACAGTCAAGGAACTACTGTCATGTTATCATGTCCAAGAGGAAGCACCAAATGAAGATGACCCACGCAACATTGAGATTGAAGAAGTAGAAGGTGAAAGAGATGTGGAAGTACCACCCATAGAATCAGAAGTCATTGTCGGGCCAATCAAGATAAATAAAGTTAACATAGGGACAACTGAACAACCCAAAATAGACAGCATTGGAGATTACTAGGATGAGCAAACAATAGAAAGCATAACATAATTGTTGCGTGAATATAGCGACCTTTTTCCCACAACATTTATAGAGATGAAGGGTATAGTAGGAGAACTAGGAGAGATGAAGATACCACTCAGACCTGAAGCGAGGCCTATTAGACAATGACCCTATAGACTGGACCCCATATATAAACAGAAAGTTAAAGATGATATCGATCAGATGCTCAAAGCTGGCATCATCGAACCGATTGTGGAATCAGAATGGATAAGACCGATGGTAGTACAGGACAAGAAACAAGGAAGAGGGATTAGGATATGCATCAAATTGAGGAAGTTGAACAATGCATGCCTACATGACCCATTCCCTACACTGTTCATGGATGAAGTGTTAGAGAATGTGGGGGGACATGAATCTTACTCATTCACTGATGGATTCTTAGGCTACCATCATATTAAGATAGCACAAGAGGATAGACAGAAGACCATGTTTGTGACAGAATGGGGATCTTATCAGTACACAGTCATGTCATTTGGACTGGAGAATGCACCCACAATATTCTCCAGAGTGGTCATTGCAGCATTTAAGGAATTCATCTATCAGTTCCTCGAAGTATACCTGGATGACTGGATAGTTTACAGTCTGTTGAAAAACCATGTGGAAGTGCTACGACTGATGTTACATAGATGTATATAGTGCCATATATCACTGAACATCAAGAAATGCTTATTTGGAACACCGTTTCGGATACTATTGGGCCATATAGTATACAAACAAGGCTTGTTAGTGGATCTGGCCAAGATCATCGTCATTGTTAACTTGCCTTCATAAAAAAAAGTCTGACAACTAAGAGAAACCTTAGGGCACACAGGATACTATAGGAAGTTCATCAAAGGGTATGCACAGATCACAAACCCAATGGAAAAACTGTTAAGGAAGGATACAAAGTATCAATGGAACAACGAGTGTCAAAACGGTCTGGATACCCTGAAGGAAAGGATGGTTACCACACCGATATTAGTATTTCGAGACTAGGAAAAGACATTCCATGTGCATGTAGATGCATCAACGATAGCAATGGGAGCTATCTTAGCACAGGCAGGAGCAGGAGACTTGGATCATCCGATAGCGTTTGCAAGTAGAAATTTATTAGACTCGGAACAAAATTATAACACGGAAAAAAGAGAAGGCCTAGCTATGGTCTATGCACTACAAAATTTCAGACATTACCTATTGGGAAAACACTTTAAGAGGTTTATAGATCACTCAACCCTGAAATACCTAATCAACAAGCCAGTCTTGGGGGGGATAATCTATCTATGGTTACTTATATTTCAATAATTTCATTTTGAATTAATAGTTAAACTAGGTAAACTGAATGCAGGACCTTAACACCTATCCAGGGTCACAAATGGAGAAGAACCTACGAATTTAGAAGACAAATTTCTGGATGCACAGTTATTCTCAGTATAGATTTTTGATGACTACTTTGCAGAGATCCAGTACTTGAGCACAGGTACTGTGCCGCAAGAATATACCATTGCGCAGAAGAAGAACCTGGTAGTCCACGCAACCGACTATCAATTGAGCGCAGGACACCTATTCAAGATGGGCGAAAAAAACATCTTGCAAAGGCATGTATTAGAGCATGAACGACCAAGAATTTTAGTAGAATCCCATGAGGAAATCGCAGAAGGGCATTATGTAGGAAAAGATACCGCACAGAAGGTACTACGCGCAGGACTATGGTGGCCAACAATTCACATGGACTTGAAAGAGTGATGTCAGAGATGCGATGTTTGTCAAAGGGTAGGCAAACCCAACATAAGGGACGAGATGCCACTACAAACACAAGTAACATTATAGGCATTTGATAAATGGGCAATCGACTTTGTGGGACCAATTAACCCACTAGACCAAAGAACAGAGGCAAGATACATTATTACCGTGACGAAATACCTAACAAGATGGGCGGAAGCTACACCAGTAAAATATTGTAGTGGAGAGACAGCTGCACACTTCTTGTTTGAACAAGTCATCACTAGATTTGGGTGCCCAAGAGTTTTGATGAGAAACCAAGGCACACACTTCATAAACAACACCATCCTTACACTGACTGAATAATTTGAAGTTCATCACCAGAAGAGCACACCATACCACCCATAGGCAAATGGCACAATAGAAGCCTTCAGCAAAATCCTAGAGAACGCACTGACAAAGATCTGTAACTTCAATAGAGACGATCGGGACCTCAAAGTACAAACAATATTATGGGCATATAGGACCACATGCAAAAAGTTGACAGGTCACACATCATTCAAGCTAGTCTATGGCCAAGAAGCAGTAGTTCCATTAGAATTTTTAGTACCCATCTTACGCGTAGTAGCTATCACATAGATGACAGAATGAGGCGCAGTATAAGAAAGACTGAATCAGTTATTGTCAATGGAGGAAGACCGAATCCTGGCAGGATTCCATCATCAAGTGCAGAAAGCAAGAGACAAATCTTGGCACGACCAACACATCAAGAAGAAAATGTTTAAGGAAGTATATCTACTATTTCTCTATGACAGCGAGTCGTTTAAGCACTCAGGGAAGCTCAGAATGTATTGGTGAGGATCATACAAGGTAAAATCTGTCACAGACAAAGGAGTTGTACATTTAAGAGATTTAGTAGGCACAAACCTCAAAGGAATGATCAACAGGAGTCGACTGAAACTGTACAAGGACAGTCGACCACCAACCATGCAGTAAAAAAAAAAATCTAAAATAAAAAAGAGAACAAAAAGGAAATAAGACTAAAAAGCATGCAGCACACCAGAGAGAGCAAGGCCACATGATGTTCGAAACACAAATTCAGCAAAGGCATGAACACCGGTTACATACAGAGGGAAAAAAAAGAGGGAAACAAAAATTTGGCAAAAGAAGTATGATAGGACAACACTAAGAAGAATTAAAGCACGACAAGGACCAATGGGACATCACATTAAACACTCCAATAGGAGACGGAAAAGCAAACATAATGGCAAGTAAGAAATCACCATAGATGCATTGAACCCATAGTTATGATGCATTGAACACATAATGGAGGAAGCATCCTCGGCAAGCTTTGTGACTAGCCCATACAACACGCGAGCATGGGAGCAACTGGTCTATTCACGAAAGGAAAACAAAGAGAGAATAATAGCAGTTGGAATGACCAGAGCGAGACCACATAACTCCCAGAATTTATTCGAACTAAGAAAATGTTCGACAGTCACCACTATGGCACCACTGAAGCCAGCAGAAGCAAGCCAGACAACCAGACTGACCAGGGTTGAAACTAGGTCACAGGGACCGTTGGATGAGAATGAGCAGAAGCAGCCTGAGATCATCGACATTGATGAAATCCCATCCCCTGAGAGGATATCGGTGAAATCTAAATCGATACTGGAAGAAATTAAAGAACCACAAGGAGAGGCCATGAAAATGGATACGACTTTAGTGGGGTAGGCACCTTAGAAAGAGGAAGTGAAAACCCAACAGGAAGTGCAGCCAAAAAGAACCGAAGCATCCCTGGAGGTTAACAGAATGAAACAAAATATGGAAGCACCAATGCAACCAGATGAGTCACAAACAACCATCTCAGGTCAACCAGTAGAGGAGACCGTTGCGAATGCCTTGGCTTGGCCAGAATGGTTGATGGGGGAACAATTGGAAGTTGTTGGAACTTCGAGCCAACCACCACAGTAGGAAGACAAATTTCAGATATAGAGCTCACCAGCAGCAAAAATTATTCTACCACACATACCAGCTGGAGTTGAGATAGAACCGGAGCTACTGGGTTACATCAGGAAGCTCAAGTATTATCACCATGACGTATCAGACGAAACCAATTTCCCAGAACTTGCATAGAGGGTCTTTATGTAGACCATAACCATAAACCAACTTGGAGAAATGATTATCCAGCCACACCAGTGAGTAGATGGGCTGGATAGAACAAGAATCTTAGGTTTGTTGAAGCTATCACATTTTGGCAGAGGCCAGTTTGCGAAAACATGCGTCAAGCAACTATTAGCAGTCACACATAGAGGTGACATATGGCTGGACAAACCCATCCCCATAACTGTTGATCTTATCACACAAATCACAGGGTTACCAACCTGGAGTATGGATCCCACGTTGATTATGGACGACAAATCCAAGGAAAAAACATTGGCAAAAGAAATGAAGAAGAAATATGGCACCTCCAGAGGAACGAGGAGCATCATAATCAAACAAATCAACAACACAACTACACAACTAGGCGCAAATATATTAGCTTGCAACTTTCTTAGAAAATGTTGCAAGGAAGAAGTATCAGCAGGAGTCATTGCAGTTGCAACTCAGTGTGGAGAAGGCACCTCTATGAGATGGGTGCCATATCTGTTGAAATTATTTCAAGAGGACTGTAAGGATGTGTAGGACCTAAGCACAGAGTTTCATTACTCATGGTTGATTACCCTAATAGCCTTCATGGGATGGCGAGAACCAAGGTATGTGATATTTTGTACCAGACCACAACCAGTGGGAGAGAGATACCTCTTACTAATATCTGGGGCACAGGCTAGGCAGAAGAGGGAGAACGAAATCATATTTGAAGAATATCTACGGGATATACAGGAAGCTATCAGTCGATCATGGAGAATAACACCAGAGGCTATCGCGTGATATGTGTACATCTCCAATTATTGGGCCACAAGACAAACAATGTGGATACAACCAAGGAAGGATCCAGATAAACAGTGGCTACAAATGCACTACTGCATCACAGAGGGTGATATCAACATGGTCATCATTGAATGGCCTGATGAATGGAGGATCCCAACCATTACCGAGGAAGTGTCAGAAACAATAACAAAAGGAGAGGCGGAACAGCCGGAAACACATCCTTCGAAAATCCAAGTGCCCAAGAAACCATGAACGGGCCAAGGCAAGCCGACTCAGGAAGATGAAGGGTCCAAGAAGATAGGGACCCAGAAGGGGAAGAAAGAGACTACACAGTCGACCAACAAACAACCGAAACAAGCTAAGGGAGTGCAAGAGACCGCCCCAAACCCCATCACATAGGAACCAGGGGGAAATAAGAGACCAGTCACGCAAGAAGGAGTCACGTGCAAGAAATCAAAGGCGCAACGAGCATCACCAGACTATACGATCATGGAGGACGATGGGGAAATGATTTCCAGAATGGTCCAGGATTGTTTAGTAGAAGATTTCAATCATGCAACGCATCATAGGGATAAACTACAAAAAGAGATGGCAGAAATGGGACAATTCCTTAATAAATTTGGGGAAGCACAGGCAACAAGCAGCAGCAGAGGCATGGAGCCACTGACAATACAGGCCAAAGAAAGAATGGAGGTAGAAGAACAAGACCGAGTCCACTCCATGCCACATGCAAATGCAACGAATTACATCAACCTAGCATGTTGTGCATGGATGAAATTGTGGGGTAGACACCCCTGAAGGATTTGGACAACATCTAATTGTTATTGACACGAATGCCATCAAGGGAACTACACAAATTGTAGGTTAGCATCAACCACGAGGTACAGTCTCATGCACATAAAAACTTAGTTGAGATACAACAAGCAACAAAGAAGCACGAGGTGCTAGAAAAAGTCTGTGAGCAGGCCAAGCTTGAAACTCAGGAGGAAAAATAACGCCAGAATGAACTGGAACAAAGAGTGGGAGGAGTTTTTGAGAAACTCCCAAGCACCGCACAAGGTAATGAACTCCCGATAGCAGGAAATATTGACCAGATCATGAATGCAATTGATCAATATCAGAAGGAGATCGAGAATCTTCGCGAACATCTCACACCAACCACTCCACCGGCAGTGAAGGAGAAAATTAAGCATGAAGCAAAAATGCAATTGCAAAAGATGGAACAACAGGTTAGCACAGTAGTTGAATTTCTCGATAAAGCAACGCAACTTTGGACAAGTTTGGAGGAGGATCCATAGGTCCAACGTTGTGACAAGGAAAAGGAAAGGATCAATATAATGATCCAAGAACTCAAATAGAGGTAGAATACCATACCAATCCTAGAACGAGTCAAAGGGATGCAGGATATGAAGAAGATGCAGGCAGAACTTATCACTACGCAAACACAGAAATAGGAGCATCAGGCTCAAATAGAGCTACTACATGAATGGGTAGTAGAAATAATCACACAAGAAGAAGAAGCTAAAAAGGAGATAGCACAGACCTAGACCGAATGTGCAGGATTGATGAGCGATGAAGTGGCAGTTCAGGTAGTAGACACCATCAAGGAGAAGACCGGGCAGGCATTCACAATATCAGCAGAGCTCAAGGAAAAGTTCCAGATGATCACCAAGGAGATCGAAGAAGCTCATAAGGATTAGGTGACTCGGGAGGAGTCACATGTCAGTGTTGGGGGCCTGTTGGAACCAGGCCAAAGTGGAAAGAAGGATGATCATGGGAAAGAAAACGTGCAAAAACTGAAGTAACAGCTAGAAGGTAACACAACATGCATGCATGCAAGAAAGCATGCACAAGGAAAATGACAGTTGGAGGAAGAACAACACGCGTGCAGGGGAGTAAGACATAACATCGGTAGGGTTAGGGTTTTGGTAATACATTGTAAATGGCTAAAGAGACTGATATATATAAATAGAGATACACAGGTATCATAGAGAGGTTGATTCAGTTTTGTATTAGTTCAACTTTTGTAATGATCTATCGTAGCCAGATACGATTTGATGTGCTATGTAATATGGTTATGGAACAATTTTGTAAGTTGTTGAGCTAAGAACATAGGAGAGGAGGAAGATCTGAGGATTATATCACATGATGTGGAGCCTGGTGCAATCTAGTTCACCTCATATAGATCTTACCCATCAGAGGGAATTGTAAGCACGTGATGCTGGAGATGCAGAACTGCCATAATAAAAGATCCAAGAGCCAAATATTTGTGGACGTAGCTTAGGATGGGGTGAACCATGGTAATATCTATGCAATGTGATGAATGCATGTATATCTTTATTTTCTTTCAGTAGTTAATTGTTATACTTAATAAATGAGTTAATGCATTGTTATGGAAAATGATTGGGTTGTTCGGGAAATAAACTGTGAAGAGTAGATGCACACTTGTGAGTACTAGTAGAATGTAATCATGATTCATAGTAGATGGAACATATTAAAAATCCCCTATCTCATACTCAATCCTAGGATGTAGACACCTAGGTCTTACAACCACCCATTTAAAGCTATCTTGGGTGAGACTGCGTAGTGCACTCTATGTACTGTGTTTCCTTCTGGTCTACTAGGAGGGCCGATAGTTTTAGATGCTTTGTTGGAAACCTAGAAGACATGAACCTTGGGTAAATAACTGAAACAGTAAATGAAATCAGTTAAACCAACACTCTCTAGTCCTCCTGACCGGTTTCCCCCTCTATTACTAAAACAAATCCTGCTCTCCAATCCTTCTGAATGTTTGCATCCTCTTTCACTATAGAAAAACCTACTGAAACAACTGAATCCTCCATGGAGGGAACATAGATCCTAGAATCCTCCTGCTTTTGTACCTATTATATGGCCTCCTCAACCCATGAAACATGTCTTTCAGTGATGAAATATGTCTCTCTCCCACCTAAACCTAAGGGGTAACTCCCTCTAAATGTTTTTCTCTCCCTCTGAGCCAACTGACTCTCTCTGAGATGCACAACCTTTGGAGCCATATGCTCCCTCTGAACTTGTTGACTTCCTCTGAAGTATAATATCCTATGAAACATCCTGGGAGGTTGCTCATCCCTAATGGATCCCGAGGGTTGAATCCATCTGAACTATGGATTCCTTTGATTCAATGCTACTGGTGGTGATACCTGACTCATCACTCGTAAAGCCACCTTCTCACTCTATGCTATTGGTGGGGCCACCTGCCTCATTACTAGTGGAGCCACCTGCTCCTCCTCATTTGTTTCTCTACTCCTATTGGCCATAGTTCACATAGGCTATCCCTTTAGCCTATATATTTTTCCCTCCCTAACTCCAAGAATCATCATTGATATGAAGCTATCTAGTATGGGCACAAACAACACCTATCCATTTCGAAAAAATATGTGGTATCCATTTCTCTCAATATTCAAGACTAAGAGAACCCTCCTACGTTATGGAACCCATAACACATTTGCCACCCTCAACACCTCTCCTGACTCCAATCAGAATGATGTTGTACCAAATCCTTGTAAGATCCACACACAAGTCTGAGTCAGTCTCTGTGAAAGTGTCAAATAACTTTCTAGCACCTATCATGTGGCAATATTCTTCGCTATCCACCAACCAAGTCCCCCTACTAGAGATTGTAACTAAAAGGGAGGAAACCAACAAGATATCCCTATGGAACCTGTTTATAACCTCATTAACCTTTGTTTTTTATGTCTGCTTTGTTAGGGACTTAACCTCCCTAACCCATCAAGGGGGTTGTTACACATGATTTTGGTCATCTTGGTGATGTATTGACAATGGTGTACTCAGGCTCCCAACAAGAACTTTATCCTGAGAAAAGTGGCATTTATCTCCTTCCAGGAAACATATTTTCAAAGTGAGTTCGCAGGCTGCTTATAGCCTAGGGTGCGAGAATGACCCATTCTCGCAGACCACCTTCAGCTAGGGTGCGAACTTCTCACACTGTTCTCTATACATAGGTGCGAACTTGTTTTCAAGCTTGGAAAAAGGAAGGAGTCTCGAGGGTTCTAGAAGGGAATCTTCTAGAAAATGGGTTGGCATTCGAATGGTTATCATTTTACTAGTTTCCCTGATTTGGTGGGATCATTCTCATCCATGTAACCATCTCATCCTCTCCTATATACTGATAGGATCCTCATGGAAAAGCTTAAGAAAGATTAATTGAAGGATTGGTGAAGGAATTGTGTGAAGAACCCAGATTGAATAGAAGCTTGGAGACTTTAGCAGGTCTATCAAGAGGAATTGGATCTTCTTCATGCAAGGACCGAGCAAGTGTGTGTGTGTTGGAACCAAGAGTCACCGAAAGGAAGCTTGTGACATCAAGGTGATCAGGTTGTATCTTCTACTTTCGATTAATATGATACAACAACATGTCCTTTTCCCATAAAGCCATTCTTACTTTATTGTGTAATTCCTTGATCATATGCATAAGTTGATGATTGAAGACATTTTGCTATCTTCACTCTGGTTGGTTTGTGTTGTCTTGGTCTTGACTTCACGAGAGCACCATAGCGGAGTTGGAGCAACAGAGACCCTAGGAAGCAATACAAAGGTATGTTACTTGTTCCTCCTTACTAGCTATTTCAATGGTCATAACTTAGGGAAAGAGTCATGTCATGTCCTGTTTTGTTCTAGATCCAGGTGGATCTAGGGAGATCTATTAGTGTCCACACCTACCGATTAGTCTGATAACAGGGATAGAATAATATATTTCCTTGTAATAAAGGTCAATATTAATAAGGCCTAACAATAAGGAGGAATAATTCAAATGTAAGAATACCTAATAGAATCTTTCGCTTCTAGAAGGATATTCCTCTAGATTTTTGTTTTGGATAGATAGATTTAGTATAAATAGGAGTAGAGGGTATGAGAAGTTTTTTCTTGAAGAATTATTGTAATAGATCTCTTCTTTGCTAGAGGTTGCCCCCTCGAAGAGGCAAGTGAACCTCGTTTCCTATCAATAAAGGTATAATTCTAGTGTTGTGGTTTCATATAATTTTTTGTTCCGTTGTTATCTCTGCAAGTATTTATGTATTATGTTGTTATCTCGGTGTTATTTTCTGCATTATTTCTCTTTTCTTCTAATATAATAGACCTGGTACCTTACAAGTGGTATTAGACTACTTTCCTCAACATAAAATTGTGGGTTAACTTTTTCAGGGTAGAGATGTATTCTGGCATCTTAAAGATATAGAGATTTGTCGTTACGCACATAAACCTGTGGTCGTGGAGCAATACAAGGAAGAAATACAAGTGGTACTCAAACGCACATCTGTTGGCCACCCTTGTAACCCATGTTGGTACCCCTTCAAGTGGTAGCGCATCAGACAACACCTATATATGGATCAACCTAGATCTCTTGAATCCCTCTATAGATAAACCGATTAGCCGCCTGACTGCTATAGTGCAACTGAGAACAACACTTAGGAAGATACTTTCTATACCTAGGTAGTCGGGTAGTACGACTAAGGGAATTGTCTATCCTCCTTAGTTGGTGCCCTAAGATATTGGGCCGAGTACTATTGTTGGACCCTACAAGTATATCAAAGAGCTATAACACAGGGAAAACCCTTGTCTGTAGAAACCCTACATACCCTAACCCTTGGGAAGGAAACATAAACAGAACAGAAATTACCTATTGTCACGCAACTATGCCTCCTGCATTCTGGTTGTGAAATTACTACATATTTCTTCCTGTTAAGAATTTGGGCATTTCAACACTGCAATATTCTTCAGCTGGGAGTATAAATCCACAGGAGTAAAAACAAAAGTATAGTGGTCCCACCATCACACTTATTTGGGACCTATCCCATTTGATTCCCCTTTTCTCTCTGATCACAGTCGTACCTTTCATTTTTAATCCTTTTTTTTCAATGGACTTGACCCCTTCCCATCTTCCCTATTTTTCCACCTATTCCATTATATTTCCCTTATCGCCTTGATCATCATGGTACCTATCACTTATAAGTCCTTTTTCTATGGTCCCACCCACCCATTTTCCCTTACCTGCACTCCCCCTCTCCAAATGGCCACCACTTGCAACCAAGACCTGCAAGATTTCATCAATCAAGCCCAGGAATCCATCCAACATGTGACAATTGAGATTGGCTCTACCAATTCCCACCTTGCACAATTTGAGACCCAAGTCCAGCACCAATTTGCAACATGGATGCAAAATTCATGAACCAATTTAACACCCTCTAGTCTACTGTCAATCGGTTTTTGAATTGCACTTCCGGCCCTTCTTCCTCATACCAACCAGATGTTTTTTATTCCTTTCATTCTCTGCATTTTCAATCCAAATCCTTTAATCGTGACCCCCATCTTCCCCTCGTTGAGGTCAATAAATTAGATGGCTCTGATCCCACGGGTTGGGTCACTCAAATGGAGCATTATTTTTCTTTGCATGGTATTACTGATGAGTTGGCCAAACTTCGCTATGATGTCCTCTATCGAGATCCTCAATGATGGAAATGGTGGAAATGGCGTAAAAATTCACGTCAAGGGTATATTACATGGACCCATTTTGTTTCATATCTCTATGACCATTTTGACATTGATACCCACTATCTCGGTCATTTGACCAAAGTTGAAACAATAAGGCATAGAGGAAGACTTTATAAATTCTTTTGAGCATTTGGCCTTTCGAATCAAGGGCATGTCATATACGTTCTTCCACAAATGTTTTATCAGTGACCTAAAGGATGAAATATGATCCTAGGTTCTCATGGCCCGCCCTCATACTTGGTTGGAAACTACTAAACGTGCTAAAGAGGCCCAACAAGTTGTTTCTTCCCAGAACAAAGAACCCTCTTTTGTTCCTCGTCCTCTACCCACTAATCCTAACGACCATGCCACTCCCCTTGAGGTCTAGAAATTAACTAGGGCTAAAATGGATGAATGCCAACTGAAGGGTATTTTCTATAATTGTGATGAAAAATATTTTTCGTGGCACAAGTGTAAGGAACAAAAACTTTTTATGGTCATTTCTAAAGATGTTCCTAAAGAATATGTGACAGGTCCCCTTGTTGAAGATCCCTCCCTTTCAGATGCTACCCAGGAGCCCGTTGACCCACCTGAAGTTGACCCACTCATTTCCTTACATGCCCTCACTAGCTTCTCTACTCAACAAACCCTCAAGCTCATTGGCTATATTAAGCATAGGAAGGTCATCATCCTTGTTGATAGTGGTAGAACCCACAATTTTATTCATTGTCGCATTGCCTAGGAAACCAATTGCTATATTCATGTTTTAAATAATTTTCAAATCATGATAGCCAATGGTGGGTCCAAGAAATGTGGTGGGTGTTGTGAAAATGTATGTCTTCAAATTGGACATTACCACCTGAATATCATATGTTTTCCATTAAAATGGGTGGTTGTGACATTGTGCTAGGTGTTTAATGGTTACACACTTTGGGTCCCATTCTTATGGATTTTAAGGAATTAACCATGCAATTCCAATAGGAGGTATAGATGTATCAATTCCAAGGTCTCACAGCTGGTTCTCTTGAGATCATCAGTTCCCATCGCATGGAAAATCTCCTCAATAAAGGACACTACGGTATTATTGCTCAACTGCATTCCATTCAAGTGGTTGAGACACCATCTGTGCATCCTAACCTCCAAGCTATCCTCTCTAAACAAAAGTTGTTTTTCCACTCCTCAGGGACTTTCTCCTTCTCGTGGTGTTCATGATCATTCCATCCCCCTTTTTCCTAAAAGTCTTCCTCTGAATGTTCTCCCTTATCATCATCCCTTTGCCCAAAAGAATGAAATTGAGAAAATAGTGTAGGAATTGCTCCAAGTAGGTGTTATCTACCCTAGTACCAACCCTTATACTTCTCCTATGGTCATGGTACTCAAGAAGGAAGGTACTTGGTGCATGTGTCCTGGATTTCATGCCCTCAATAAACTCACCATCAAGGACAAGTTTCCCATTCCTATTATTGATGATCTCTTGGATGAGCTGAGTGGTGCTCAGTACTTCACTAAACTGGATCTGTGTTATGGATACCACTAGATACGTATGCAAGAATATGACATCCCCAAGACTACATTTTGAACTCATGAGGGTCACTATGAGTTCTTGGTCATGCCCTTTGGCCTATGTAATTCCCCCTTCGCCTTCCAAAGCCTCATGAATCATGTCTTTCGTCCTTTTCTCCGTCATTTTTTCTTATTTTTCTTTGATGATATTCTCATCTATAGTAAAACTTGGCAATCCCATCTTGCCCATCTCGATCAAGTTATCCATCTACTCTCTCAGCACCAAATTTTCATCAAACACTCTAAATGTGCCTTTGGCACCTCAGAAGTCAAGTACTTGGGTCATATTGTTGGAAATGTTGGTGTCTGGATGGATCCTAAGAAGATGGAAGAAATGCAGGATTGGCCTTGCCCCAAGACTATCAAAATCTTGCGTGGTTTTATGGATTTAACAGGATATTATCTCAAGTTTGTTTATAATTATGGAAAGATTGCAGTGCCTCTCATGACTCTCCTTAAAAAAAATTCTTTTACTTGGAATCCTACAACTAATCAGGCCTTTCAAGTCTTGAAGGATGCTATGTGTACTACTCTAGTCTTGGCCCTTCCTGATTTCACAAAGACCTTTTTCCTAGAATGTGATGCCTTCGACAGAGGAATTGGAGCAGTCCTTATGCAAGAGGGTAGACCTTTTGCATTTACCAACAAACAATTGTTAGAATTCCATTTGGGCCAATCAATCTATGAAAAGGAAATTTTGGCTATTCTACATGTAGTGGATCTTCGATGCCCTTATCTCTTGGGGAAACTCTTCCAAATTAAGACAGATCATCAATGCCTCAAGTATTTTCTAGAGAAACAACCTTCCTCCTCGTAGCAACAAAAATGGGTATCTAAGATCTTTGGATATGATTATGAGATCATTTACAAGAGAGGCAAATAAAATGTGGTTGTTGATGCTCTTTCTCAAAAATATGAAGATGAAGGGTCAGTTTTCTATCTCTCCTTCATTGTACTAGATTGGCTCCAAGATGTTTGCTAGGAATGGATACAATATCCTAAAATTTCACAACTGATCCAACAATTGCAAGACAATTATCCAGTTTCTGTTAAGGTCCTAACCCGCACATAGGTAGATCAATGTATTCAGATGTAATAAAGGTCAATATTAATAAGGCCTTTCAATAAAATAGAATAAGGTGGATGTAAGAAGACCT